>JBBPKC010000705.1:0-11637 GCA_038089055.1 Tylopilus aff. balloui
ACTTTACTATGTTGCATCTCAGTTCTTGTTGTTGAAAGAGCACATCACATGACTGTGGTACTCAACCTCCATTATTAGTAAATTACATAAGGACTTACTATAGTATATAAACTTCAAACTCTGCACTGAGTTTGAATAATACTCTTAACCTCAAATCACCACCATCACACTTAAGCTACTACTTATCTCCATTACCATATGAGTATACTGTAGCTAGTAGTGTAGCATCTGTGGTTTTCTACAGGTTATGAGCCCTGGTTGATGCTGAGTTGATTGAGCTTGACAATGTTGCCTGAAAGAAGCACTTGTCACTTTTGATACTAGGCTTACTGATCTCTGAATGAGTGTTTCACACTATTCAATGATGGGCTAGTCATCTCTGATGACAATATCATCGCTGTTGCATGATTTTGCATGCAATTGAATATCATCATGAGTATTTACTCTATGGAAAACCCTTGCTGATATGATTCATTATTGATGACTAGCTTGACTAACATTCTCTTTAGAACAATGTCTATCCCTAGCATTAAAGACATCCACATCCCCATTTTCACTGGGTCAAACTGGAATGTCTAGTGGCTGTTACAGTTTTCCATATCTTTTCCAGTGTCTTTCTACTTCTCTTATACCATTCGTATCCGCAGTTGACTCATACTTCCACCGAGCCTTGGTTGCTTGTTCTACAGGAGCAAGCCTTCTCTTTATCCACACTTGCTGCCTCACTTGCCTAACTTTCTTCTCTTGATCTCATCCTCCATGGTGTGCCTCATCGTCAGTTCCCTTTATCATTCTTCCCCATATCATGATTGGTATTAGTCAGTCCTTCTGACTATAAGATACCTGATATATTAGCTCTATTTCACCCGATTGTTTTTTCTCATTCTTCAATGTTCTTTTCAATTAGTCATTTGAAGACCCTGTTACTATTTAACTTGTCGCGATCATCCTGTATTCCTCATGTTTTGTCTACGCAATATAACTGTAGCCTTCTTGTCATCCCAGGCTCCATTCAAGGCCACTCTTTTGAACTCTCTAAGCAAAGATTGTCGTACCTGTTGTTCCCCTTGTCCACTACTGAGTAATCTAAGATGGTACCTCTTCGTGAGTGCCCCACTCAGTAGAAGTCACCTGAGTCATCGTCTCACATGTAACAAAAGATAAAATGTACTACCTCTCCCTCCTATTGCGGAGTAGGAGATATTCCCTCTGTCACCACGTCGTTTACAATACCAAGAACCCCTTCACCCATCGACACTGACAACGAAGCACCCACTGTACCTAGTACACCACAGACAAACCCTCAATCAACAAGCTCATGGACTAACCTCTACATACTAAGATTCCCTGTACCTCCCAGACAGTGAATGGCCATAACCCTGGCCGGAACCATTGTACCCATTGCCCCACAGCGCCCACAGACCCCCATGTCAACCCCTGCCAAATCCACGGAACTTAGGGCGATTCTTTCCCCTCTCTTCAAAGAGAATGTCAAGTTCGCCAACCAATGGCGTCTAGCCATGGAGATTCACTTCAAGGTTAACCCCGAGATCTATAACACGGATGATAAGAAAGTAGTGGCCTTCCTAGGCCGAATAGAAGGACTCCAACTAGGAGTCTTCATAGAGTTCTGGTACCAAAAAGTACTCGATTCCCAATGTTTCCCAGCTGACTGCACCATAGCCAAGGTCATGGATGATTTCTCCATGACCTTTTACCTCTACAACCAACAGGCAAATGCTTATGCCAAACTTGGATGACTTTGTCAAGCCATTAAGGTCCACAAGGACAACTGCAAGCCTGATGGCTTCCAATCTTTTATTATAGAGTTTGAAAACCTCGTTGCTATTGCTGGGGTTGCCGATGAAAAGGTCCTCATTGACAAGTTCCTATGAGGGTTAGATGACCGCCTCGTCACCAACCTGCTGTCCATGCCCACGATTCCTACCATGGTAGCGGACATGATTGCCCGCACTAAAATATTTCACACCCACAAGATGTAGCAACTTGGACTTCGTGACCAAGAAACTCCATATGTGTTAAGACTGAACAGACAGACTCCTGTACAACTCCAGAACTCCGGAGTTGAGGCGAATGGGGCGTTGGCTTCATCTTATGTGGTGTGCCCTTGCAATGGAATCGTGCCCTGGGATTTCGGGCGGAGGGTCAGAGGTCGGAGGTCGGAGGACTGGAGGTCAGAGGGCTGGAGGTCAAAAGGTCAGAGGTCAGAGAGTTGGAGGTCAAAGAAAGGATGTCAAGCTCTCAGAAGGGGTCACAGGGAGAGGATCAGGAGTTGGTCGTCAGTGTTGATATTTGAACTGAGGTCTACAGGCAGTAAACTACAGAGTTTATATATGGAGGGAAAACCAGATGACTAAGTCCGGAGTTGGAATGAAGTATATACCAGAAGTGTCAAGTGTTGGCTCTACTGAGTTAGAGCCTCAGGATCATGCTCCGAGTGAGCAATGACATCAGAGTAGTTCTAGTACCGAAGGATGAAGCACATGTAGTTTGGAAGAACGGGAATGGAGGCAAATGAGAAACGGAAGTCATAGGAATTTACTAATGTCAGTCCAGGCAAAGTAAACAAGAGAGAAAAGTGGAAAAAAGTCTGGAGTTACGCCGGAGTATGTCCGGAGTGTCCAGAATTGGGCTTTGAGGCCCGGATATGACAATATCTCCCTCTTAGGCCTGAACCCTTGAAGGCCCTTGAGGTTCATGTGGTACTGTTGAATGACAGAGTTGAAGAAAATGGAGCAAAGGCGGCGAACGAAGGTGTGAAGGAGGAAAACGAGGAAGACGACATTGGAACGGCGGAGGTGAAGGTGTTGGTGACGGAGTAGAGGGAAGCCAGAAAAGCGAAGTTGGCGCAGATGATGGTGGTGGACGGAGAAGGGGAAGAGGACAAAGAGGACGAGGACAAGGAAGTGTAATAGATACTTTTGCGAATGTTAACAAATTTGATAGGTCAAGCAGAGTGAGGTCCGGGCTTCTCTAGATACCGGAGATGGAAGTCTGCAACAAGCTCTGAAGCGTGACCTAGTTCAGTTGCAAGTAACCACAAAGTTTCTTCATCTGTTCCTTTATATCCGGACCACTGCACCAAATAAAGGAGTTTGCAGTTCCGTCGCCTATGATCTATCTTTGAGTCAAGGATTTCTGATATCTCATATTCCGGTTTGCCATCAACCTCAACCAGGGGCGGAGGTGTCTGCGTGCGATTCGGAATGGTATTAGGGGTTGCAGGTTCTAGTTGAGAAACATAGAAGACTGGATGTACGAACTTCATGTTCTCTGGAAGCCGGAGGGTGAACGAAACAGCACCGGCTTGAGCTATGATTTCATAAGGATCTAGATTTTTCTCAGAGAGCTTCTTAGAGAGGCGTGTGGAGCGGAAGTATTTTGCCTTGATGAAAACCTAACTACCGACTTTGAAGTCCAGTGCCGGAGTTCGCTTGGCGTCTGTGGGTCCTTGATATTATTGCTGGGCTAGGGCTATTTCTTCATGGAGGAGGCTATGGAGGGAGTTGAGGTCGACAAAGTATTCTTGGGCTCGGGTGGAGGTGAGGTCGTGTTCAGAATGGATGGAGATATTCAGATGATAACCTTTATTGGCAAAGAATGGGGAGACACCAGTGGTTGCATTTGGAGCATTGTTGTAGGCGAACTCCGTGAGAGGCAGGAGCTTGGACCAGTTGTCTTGCTGGTAGTTGCAATAAATCCGAAGGTACTATTCCAGGGTCTGGTTCATTCACTCTGTTTGTCTGTCACCCTCCGGGTGGTAACCGAAGGTGAAGTGGAGTTGGATATCTAAGGCTTTCCCGAGTGAGCAGAAGAAGTGGAAGACGAACTCTGAGCCTCGATCAGAGGTAATGTGTGAGGGAACTCCGTGCTTGGAGAATACATGGAGTAGGAATAGTTTTGCTAACTCTGGAGATGTCACCTTGTCATCGGTCAGAATGAAGATGCACTGTTTGGACAATCTGTCCATGACTACAAGGATGGCGGTATGTCTGGAGGACAGAGGGAGTTGTTCAATGAAGTCCATGGAGATCGAATTCCATGGCTTCTTCGGAATGGGGAGTTGTCTCAAAAGCCTGTAGGGCTTATGTCTGGGGACCTTGGTGCATGTGCAGGCTATACAGGAGGAAACATAGTCTTTGATGAAGGTCCAGATGCCTGGCCATGTGTATTCGCATCGGATGAGTTCTAAGGTCCAGTTCTGTCTGAAGTGTCCGAAGAGTAGATGGTCATGTTTGTACCAGAGGACTCGGAGGCGGAGGTCATCTGCATCTGGGACGTAGATGCAATTATCTAGATGGAGGTAGCCTTTGGAGTCTACGGTCCAGCGGGAGTCTTGGGTGAATATGGGATGGAAGTTCTGGGGGTTTACGAGCGCATAGTCCCTATCCCCCTCTTTGGGATAGACATCCCAGCATCTAGTGAGGGAGTCGGGTTTTGCACCTAGGCGTCCGGGGCGGAAGTGGATGACCATATTGAACTGTGAGAGGAACTTCGACCACCGAGCTTGTCGCCAGGTCAGGAGTTTGGTGGTTGCAAAGTATTCCAAGTTCTTATGGTCCGTGACTACATCAATCGGAGTTCCGGAGCCTTCAAGGTAGTGCCGCCAAGTTCGGAAGGACTCATGGATGGCAAGCAATTCCTTGTCATGGGTGTCATAGTTGAGTTCTGGAGCGGAGAGGGTTCGGGAGTAGAAAGCTACGGGGCAGATTTCATTGTCCGGACATCGGATGGAAAGAATGCTGGCGATGGTATAGTCAGAGGTATCCGTCTCGACGATCAAAGGGGAGTCAGGGATCCAATGGGATAAGATAGGGGTAGAAGTGAAAGCATCCTTGAGGCACTGGAAAGTGGAGCGACAGATGTCATTGAAATTCCACAGAGTACCCTTTCGGGTGAGGTGGGTGAGTGGAATGACAAGTCCGGAGTAGTCGGTGATGAATCTCTGGTAGAAATTAGTGAATCCAAGAAAAGACTGTATATCTCGGACCTTCCGGGGTTTGGGCCAATCAACGATGGCCTTCACCTTTTCTGGAGACATGGAAAGTCCGGTCAGAGAGAGTTGATATCCGAGATACTCGGTGAAGTCAGTGTGGAATTCGCATTTTTCAGGTTTAGCATAAAGTCCATGTTTTCGGAGACGCCGGAGAACTTCCTGGACATGCTCTTCATGTTTTGCACAGTCTTTGGAAAAGATGAGAATATCATCCAAATAGACGATGATGGAGACATCAAGGAGATCTGCGAAGATGGAGTTGATGAACCACTAGAAAGCCGCAGGGGCATTGGTAAGACCAAATGGCATGACAAGCTATTCAAATGATCCATAGCATGTCTGGAAGGATGTCTTCCACTCATCTCCGGTGGCAATGCGGACTAGGTGGTATGCATGCCGGAGATTGAGTTTGGTATAAATCCGAGCACGACTTGGAGCATCTAGGAGGTTGGAGATGCGGGGGAGTGGATAGCAGTCCTTTTTTGTGATCTTGTTAAGTTCACGGAAATCTACACAAAGGTAGAGTGAACTGTCCTTCTTGCGAACGAAGAGTACCAGAGTAGCATGAGCGGAGTTGGACAGGCAGATGAATCCCATGGAGAGGTGTTCGTCAAGAAACACTTGGAGGGACTTGAGTTCAGATGTGGAGAGGGAATAGGTAGTTCCTATTGACGGAGATGCTCCTTCTTTCAATTTGATCTTTAGGTTGAATTCGTGGTGCGGGGTGAGCTTGGATGCCTTCCCCTTGCTAAATACATCTGCGAAATCGTGATACTCTGGAGGAACTCTGGAGAGATTGACTGGTTTGGAGTCGGCGGAAACGGAGTGGAGATTGCTCTCCTGAGGGCAGAGTGATAGAGCGAATTGCACTGAGCTCTTGAGATGACAGGCGAGTGCGAAGGCAGGAGCACTAATGAGTGCTATAGATGGTGCCTTGCGGTCATAGGTACACAGTGAATCAGGGTCGAAGTCAGCCGGAGGAATGAGTTCCAATGGCTGCGAAGTTGAGCTCAGGTTTGCTAGCATGGGATGCTCGAATGCTCGGAATGAGATACTGCTCGTAACCCAATCAATCAACAGATTGTAGCGGGCAAGCCAGTTGTGTCCTAGAACAATAGAACAAGAACCATCTAGCGAAGTGACATAAAATGTTGTTGGAGTGATATCACCGGTCAAAAAATAGATGGAGAGGTCAATGGCTTGAGTCACGAAGGAATTCGAGGTGCCATTGAACAAACGGAGGGATAGCGGAGGGACGGAGTAGGCTGAAAGTCCGTTCTTCTTTACAAATGTGGAATCTATGAAGGAATCGGAGAAGCTGGAGTCTATTAATGCGGGGAAAGAAGGGATGTTTTGGGAGACTAGGGAGACGGAGGGCAGGAGTGATTTCGGAGTTGAGAGAGTGGAAGCATTGAGCTGGATCTCCTTGGGTGCACGGGAAGAGACAACACAACCTCCAGTCCATGCAGAGTCACAGAGGTCACAGACTATTTTTTTTGCCTCGGCGGAGGCCTCCGGTTTGGTTTCTGGAGTTTCGGTTGTGGCGGTGCGGCCTTTGGTTGAGCGGGAGGAAGACTTCGGGCATTCCTTAGCCTTGTGTCCTGCTTGGCCACAGAACATGTAGAGGTCGCCGTCGAAGCGGCGCTTGCGTTCAGCCACAGTAAGCTTACCATCTTCCCCGAGCTTGGACAACAAGTCCGGTTTAGAAGAAGCAGAGGCTCCAGAGTTGTTAGAAGTGCTGGCAGACTTCCCTTGGGAATCCTTGGAGGTGCCAGAGAAGCCAGTGGATGAGGTGTGGGTTTTGTTGGATGTCTTGGAGGTATTGTGAGGAGGCTTCACCTGGCAGTTAACCTTGGACTTGCGCTCCCAATAGCGCACGTTGATGGCATGGGTGAGTTGGCGGAGTTCGGAGAGCCTGGGGAGTTTGCCGACTCGTGAGATTTCGTCTTTGATGCGGTCCAGAAGGCCATTGTAGAAATGGTGCAGGAGGGCACCTTCTCCATAGTCCCAGACTTGTGAAGCTATCCTGTTAAATTCCACCACATATCTATTGATCCTTTGACTGTCCTTTATCATCAAGTGGTCTAGTTGATGCTCCACATCTCTGATGGGGTTGTGTGGTCCGAAGTTAGTCTACAATTCCAGGACAAACTCCCTGAAGTCATCCATCCAAAGGGGATGGAGTGCAGGGTTTTTCAACTGGAGGAGGTCCGGTTCGAACCATTCCAGCGCTATTCCCTTTAGATATGACTGGGCAAATGTGACCTTGGCACGGTCGGAGGTGAAGGCTTTCGGATGGTTTTGGAAGTTTAATTTGCATTGGACTAGGAAAACCCAGAGTTTGCGGGGATCTGTTCCGTCAAACTGGTCTGGTTCCCGGACTTTTGTCTATTGCGAGGGTTCAAAGGATTTCTTTCTTGAAGAGTGGGCGAGGACCCAGATAGCACTTGCCAGGTTGGCGAGTGTGTCTCGTAGGATGCGTTCTTCTTCATCAGATGAATTGGGGTCAAAATCATCTGCTGGGAGGTTGGAGTCACTAGGGGGATCATCTCCGGGTCCATCCGGATCTACTGGATTGACATGGATGCTAGGAGTGTGAAAGCTAGGGGGGTTGGCAGGGTCGTCAATGTCCGTGAGCTTTTCAATGTGCGCTCCGGGTGAAGGGGATCGTGGAGGCCGGTGTGCTTGAGATGCGGACAGAGTGTGCTGACGAGCAGAGAAGCTGAGAAATTGTTTGACGAGGTCAGGGGCACGATGGTTGCTGCTTAAGGTATTGAGAGGGTTCTCGATAGCCCTTGCACGTGACCATGTCATGCAGATCAACATGGTTGGGGATTCCGATACAAGTGTGAGTTCGAATATACTGTTAAGACTGAATAGATGGACTCCTGTACAACTCTGGAACTCCGGAGTTGAGGCGAATGGGGCATTGGCTTCACCTTATGTGGTATGCCCTTGCAACGGAATCGTGTCCCGGGATTTCGGGTGGAGGGTCGGAGGTTGGAGGTTGGAGGACCAGAGGTCAGAGGGCCGGAGGTCAGAGGGCTAGAGGTCAGAAGGTCAGAGGTCAGAGGGTCGGAGGTCAAAGAGAGGACATCAAGCCCTCAGAAGGGGTCATGGGAAGAGAATCAGGAGTTGGTCGTCAATGTTGATATTCAAACTGAGGTCTACAGGCAGTAAACTATAGAGTTTATATATGGAGGGAAAACTGGATGACTAAGTCCAGAGTCGGAATGAAGTATGTACCGGAAGTGTCAAGTGTTGGCTCTACTGAGTTAGAGCCTCAAGATCATGCTCCGAGTGAGCAATGACATCAGAGTAGTTCTAGTGCCGAAGGATGAAGCACATGTAGTTTGGAAGAACAGGAACGGAGGCAAATGAGAAACAGAAGTCATAGGAATTTACTAATGTCAGTCCGGGCAAAGTAAACAAGAGAGAAAAGTGAAAAAGAGTCTGGAGTTATGCCGGAGTATGTCCAGAGTATCCGGAATTGGGCTTTGAGGCCTGGATATGACAATATGTCACTCAAATCACCGAGCCACGACACCACACCCCTACCTTGATCACCAAGGACCCCTATGCCATGGACATAGACTTAGTTACACTGAAGAAGCTTACCCCAAAGGAACGAGCTGAATGCATCGCTAAAGGGCTCTGTTTCAGATGCTGCAAACCCGGCCACAGTGCCAAGGACTGCAAGAGCTTGACTTTTCGCTCCCACACTAAGATTCAAACCATCATGACCCCACCATCCCTGCCCAATCCCAATCCCAATCCCACCAACAATCTCCAATGATACATGACCATTCTGAAAGCAAAAGGAAACTCCCAGATGGCCATTCTCGATGTCCTCAAAATCTACTTCAAGGGATTTGAGGAGGGAGAAGGAAAGAATCCTAACTCATCGGATTTTTAAAAGAGAGGGCTGGGTCGATGTCGACTCTCCATATCAACACTGTACTCTTAGGTCTATGAAATAAATAAACCCTCCAACTCCCAGTTATAATCCGAGACCAAGACCAAACTGTCGAAACCACCATCCTTATCGATAGCAACACCACTGGAAACTTCATTGACAAGTTCCTCATGCATCATCTTCGTCCCCCATTGCACCACCTACCCCAACCCATCACTGCCCTAAATGCAGATGGCACCACTAACAACACTAGAACCATTCAATGGCAGACCAAACTTCAGCTAGAATTTAACAAACAAACCCTAATAGAAAAGCTGTATGTGACCAACCTAGATCAACCTCGCATCATCCTCAGCACTCCCTGGCTCAATAAGCACAACCCTCACATCGACTGGGTAAGACATACCCTTACCCTCAAACCCTCAAATCCCCATGACAATGTCATAACCACGTCCGAACATCTCAGGAAATGGTTTATTTCTGATGAAAATGACTCGGAAAACCTCACGTATGCCCCTTTCCAAGTTGATAAACTGACTATCTTTACCCAGATTGCCCAAACCCAACCCCAAACTTCGATCACCCTCCCCAATTGGTGTCAAGACTTCCATGACATCTTTGAGAAGAAAACCCATGATCAACTGCCCCTGCATCAACTGTTTGACCACACGATCAATCTATGTGAAGATTTCACCCAAAGATCGCCAAGGTTTACTCCCTCAATCCAAGGGAGAAGGAAGCCCTTCAGGAATTTATCATCGAACACCTACGAACTAGATGAATTGTACCTTCGACCTTTCCCCAAGCATCCCCATTCTTCTTCGTACCAAAGAAAGATGGATCTCTACAACCATGCCAAGACTATAGATATCTCAATTCATTTACCATCTGCAATGCCTACCCCCTCCCACTAGTCAATACCCTGGTCAAGAACATGCAGGCATCCATTATCTTTACTAAGTTTGATATCAGATGGGGGTACAATAACAGTCACTTATGACCTGAAGACCAATGGAAGGCAGCTTTCATTACCCTGCTCGGCCTATTTGAACCTACTGTCATGTTCTTCGGGTTCTGTAACACCCCCACAACCTTCCAAGGGTTCATGAATCACTTCTTCGCCGATATGATCACAGAAGGGTGGCTCAAAATATACATGGACGACTGTGGTATTCACTCCAATGACCTCGCCACCCATCACCAATGAACACGTCGAGTTCTTCAATGGTTCAGAGAGTTAGGACTGTCACTGAAGCTCCCCAAATGCTCTTTTGACATCCCCCAGATCGAATTCCTTGAACTGATTATTGGTCAAGGGAAGGCACAAATGGACCCAGCCAAACTCCAAGCCATCCACAAGTGGAAATCCCCACATACAGTAAAGGGAGTTCGCTCCTTCATTGGATTTTGCAACTTTTATCGAAAGTTCATTCCTAACTTCTTGAACCTCATTGTCCCACTGACCCAACTAACTACCAAGAACACTCCCTGGATGTGGCTTTCTTCTCATCAGCATGCCTTTGATACCCTTAAACTACAGTTCATTGTTGCCCCCATATTACAACTCCCTGACCCATTGAAACCTTTTACCCTGATGACTGATGCCTCTCTCATTGCTGCTAGAGCTGTACTTCAACAAGAAGATGTCAATGGAGATCTTCACCCATGTACCTACTTCTTGAAAACTTTCCTCCCTGCCCAATGGAACTATGATATCTACAATTGAGAACTCCTTGCCATTATTCTCACCCTTGAAGAATGGAAACACCTACTCCAAGGCATTCCTCACCCTGTCACCATCGTTACTGACCACAAAAACCTAGCCTATATTAAAGACCCTTGCAAACTTTCTCACCGCCAAGCTTGCTGGAGCCTATTTCTCCAAGATTTCGACCTTCTTTGGAAGGTAATGCCAGGCTTGCAAATGGCCCCAGCAGATGCATTATTGCACTGCCATGATATTAATACCTTCTTTGATAATGAAAACTCCTCTATCCTTTCAGAACCATAGATTATCAACACACTGGATCTCACCCTCACTGACAAAATTCGCACCTCCTTGTCATCTGACCCTTTAGTTCTCAAAGCCATCACAGCAATCCACAACAATACCCCCTTGTTCCCCAGATCCTCACTCAATGACTGGCACTTTGATTCAGGATACCTGTTTTTCAAACACCGTCTCTATATTCCCCCTAATGCATGACACAATCTTGTCTCCTCAATCCATACTTCCTCCACAGAAGGCCACAGAGGTTTCTTCCACACAAAGACCTTTTTGGAATGGGACTACTGGTAACCCGGTCTCTCCACCTTCATTAGAAAATTCATCCTTGATTGCACCATTTGCCAACAGTCCAAACCTAATACCCACTCCACCGTTCCCCCTCTTTGCCCACTCTGTTAAGACTGAATGGACGGACTCCTGTACAACTCCAGAACTCCGGAGTTGAGGTGAACGGGACGTTGGCTTTACCTTATGTGGTGTGCCCTTGCACCGGAATCGTGCCCTGGTATTTCGAACAGAGGGTCGGAGGTCAGAGGTTAGAGGGCCGGAGGTCAGAAGGTCAGAGGTCAGAGGGTCGAAGGTCAAAGAGAGGACATCAAGCCCTCAGAAGGGGTCATGGGGAGAGGATCAGGAGTTGGTCATCAATGTTGATATTCGAACTGAGGTCTACAGGCAGTAAACTACAGAGTTTATATA
>JBBPKC010000706.1:0-11566 GCA_038089055.1 Tylopilus aff. balloui
CGCCTTTGTGTCGTCCTAGGCCTTGCATTTGAGGATCCTCTCCTTGTGCTTGTTCGCGCAGACGGATGTACTAACTATGGCGTTGGTACACCAATTGGGCGAAATTTCTGGCAATCTCGTTGTGACAAAGACTTCAAGTGCGAGCGGATGCAGAAGTACTGCCTCATTGATGTAACATCAACTGTAAAAGATAATGTGCACCATCTGATTGAGTGCAAGGGGACCATGGTAAAACAACTGCTTAAGAAGTTATGACCATGTTACAGTAAATACACAATGCATGAACTATAGAAAACCACAGGTACTATGCTACTTGTACACTAGCACTTACATTGTAGTAGTGCTTGAGATGGTTGAAGTGCAATGGTAGTGGTTAGAGGTCAAGAGTATTATTCAAACTCAGTTTGGAGTTTGAAGTTATATACTACAGTAAGTCCTTACATAATACTACTAATATGGAGGTTAAGTACCATAGTCATGTGATGTGCTCTTTTAACATGAACAAGAGGTGCTGGTGTTGGGAAGTAATATACATGGAGTCTGCCAAACCATGTTCCTGGACTACCAACAACCAACAATTGGGACTAAATGCTCTACTCCATTACAGTACCTACTTGCATGTAAATCTTATTTTATTTTCTATTAGAAATTCATGATGGTGCATTCTTAACAACTCACATGACTTTTAAACCCTCCTTGTGCTATGCGCAATGCATCTCGAAGCTGTGCTCCATCATGACTCTGTTCCGAAAGCTGGACACATCTATAATACAAAGGTCAGCCCGATCCAATATGCACCATGATGTGCATTCCTTATAGTTGCTATTCTTTCTAATCACCTCTAGCCCTCGTCTATGAGGGTCTCAGCTTGGTTTGAATATGGGGCAGGTTGACATAGTAGATTAAAGCTCTAAAAATGCCCTCTGTGTTACTATTTCAACCAACACCCAGCCTGGCTGCCCAGGTGGTACACAATGTGATCTGCAGATCATATTTGATTGCTTTCCAGGGCTATATCCCCCTGCTGCCCACAGAAGGGAGAACTATATGCTCATGACATTATCTAAGTACATGTGTTCATTGATTTCAATACTATCCTCAAGATATTATATTCATATTTTTTATTATCTGCACTGATAGACTATAAGAATAGATGAATTGATGTTGCTTGACATCTAAGGTATGCTTTTAAGCCATTGGTAAAAGGGTCTAGTACATGTGCTAGTTAGAAAGGGAGTGCCTGAGCTTTATATTAGGAAGTGTTATAACTAACCTAGCTAGGGATTAGGTAGCTATTACACACAAGACGAAGACTCTGGTGACTTCTACTGAGTGGGGTACTCACTAAGAGGTGCCATCTTAGATTACTCAGTAGTGGACTTAGGGAAGTGACAGATGTGACAACCTTCACTGAGGTGGGTTCCCATGAGTGATGGGAAAATGAGACTAGGGGGACGAGAAGGCTATGGTTGTATTGCATAAATGAAATGTGAGGAATACAGGACAATCGTGACACATTAAATAGTGATAGAGTCTTTAGATAACTAATGGAAAAGAACATTGATAAATGAGAAAGAACAAGTGGGTAAAATAGAGCCGGCGTATTGGGTATCTCATAATCAGGAGGACTGACTAATACTAATCATGATATAGAGAAGAATGGCAAAGAGAATCGATGATGGAGCATACCATGGAGGATGAGATCAAGAGAAGAAAGTTAGGCAAGTGAGGCAGCAAGTATGAATAAAGAGAAGGCTTGCTCCTATAGGACAAGCAACCAAGGCTCAATGGAAGAGTGAGTCAAATGTGGATGCAAATGGTATAAGAGAAGTAGGAAGACATCAGAAAAGATATGGAAGACTATAACATTACTCCCTTCGTATATTTGAGACCCTGCATTGAACTTCTTACATGGTATCCCTCTCCAGTTGCGCTTGAGCCTCCATGACGAGGAGTGTTTCACAGTGACATGGACAGTCATCTGCAACATGCCTGAAGGTATTACACACATTACAATGATGTCGGTGGCAGAATCATGCTAAGTGGCCCCAATGCTCACAGAAGGAGTACTGGATAGTGAGATATTGGGTTCGATAATGCCCAGGGGTGTAATCATGACACCTGGCACATCGGTATTGGGGATAGTTGATATGCAGATGACCTTGAGAGTGACATTGAAAGCATATGGTATCGGCAGTTGCAATTGAATAAGATTAAGACGCTGCCAAAGGAATAACTTGGGTTGGGGAGGTGACAATGAGGGGTTGTTCTCAAGGTCTGTTATGAAGGGCATTATGGGAGATGATATATAGAGGGTTGCAGGGGTTGTGCATGTCAATCACAGAGGGCTCGGTTGTTCTTGGAGGGGGGACATGGAGTGGGGAGCTGGGGATAGCATGGGGAGGAGCTGGTTCAGAGCATTCGAGATATTCCAGTTGCTGCATTTCATGCAGCATGCAAAACAGGGGTCTAAAATATGAGAGGAGGGAGTTCAGTTCAAGGTTGCGAACATAATGGCTAAAGCCTTGATCATGGAGAAGGTCAAGCAAACATGTCATGGTAGTATGAAGTGGGGATAAAATAATGGTGTAATCAATGGGTTGATCTCCTAGGCAAGTGGCAGTAATGGAGATGGCTGCTAAATGAGTCTGGAGGTAATATGAAATTAAATCGGGGGACAAGATATCCCCTTCATACTCCATGGCATGCTCGATTGTGTGTAAAATATTGGGGGTGAGAATGACGTAACTAAGCAAAAGTCGTTTGTGTTCTACAGGTAAAGCGGAAGGGTCAACAGGCCGGGTAATGGCATGCAATATACGAGAAGTTGGGGAGTAGTCTGTTCTTGGGAAGGTAGGGGATGAGGGTTGAGTTGATAGGTTGGAGGACGGTTGGAACATATTCTTCAAGATGGATGGTGGTGTTAAGAGTGAACTGACTAAGTCCTGCGCAACTCTGGAACTCCGGAGTTGAGGCGAATAGGGCATTGGCTTCACCTTATGTGGTACGCCCTTGCACCGGAATCGTGCCCTGGTATTTCGAATGGAGGGTTGGAGGTTGGAGGTCCGGGGTCCAGAGGTTTGAGGTCCAGAGGTCTGAGGGTCGGAGGTCTGAGGGTCAAAGGGGGGAGAGAGGGTGTCAAGCCCTCAACGAAGGTCACAGGAGAACAAGAGGAAGATTGACTTGGTTGTCTATGTTGATAGTCTATGTCGATATTCGAACTGAGGTCTACAGGCAGTAAACTACAGAGTTTATATACAAAGGGAAAATCAGATAACTAAGTCTGGAGTTGGAATGAAGTTTGTACTGGAAGTGTCAAGTGTTGGCTCTACTGAGTCGGAGCCTCAGGATCATGCTCCGAGTGAGCAATGACATTGGAGTAGTTCTAATACTGAAGGATGAAGCATATGTAGTTCGGAAGAATGGGAATGGAGGCAAATGAGAAACGGAAGTCATAGGAATTTACTAATGTCAGTCCGGAAGAAATGAATGGAGCAGAAGACAGGAAATAGTCCGGAGTTATACCGGTGTTTGTCTGGAAGGTCTGGAGTTGGCTTTTGAAACCCGGGATATGACAGGCAAATTGGCAGTGAAAGGAGATGGGGGAGGTTGGAGGAGTGGGAATAGCTGGGGTTTTGAGATGAAGGAAGAGGTATAAGAGTGTGGTGATGATGCAGGCGGTAATGGAATATATGAGGGCTGCAATTAAAAAGGGAAGCATAGTGACCAGTGGACCTAGAGATGGCAGGATTGTTTATAAGCAGATAAAATCCGCTTGGCATTTCTAAGATTAGTCTTAGGTTCCCAGGTATTCTCGGAGGATGGATACTCTTTCCACATGGTCAGGTACTGCCGGTGTGTGGCAGTACCTTTGTGGGCAATTATCTTTTTCACCTTGTATTTTTCATTGTTGTCTATTAATGTAGGTGGCAGTTTGAGGTAGTTTGGGCTGTGGACATTGATTTCTCTATACAGGGTAAGTAAGGAGGCATGAAATACATTGTGGATTTTCCAGGTGGGGAGTAGGCGAAGTCTGTATGCAGTGGGGCTTAGGACAGCTGTGATGGGGAATGGATTATATCTTTTGGGGATTAGTTTGGGTGATGCAGATTTTAGTCGTAAATGTTTGGCTTCTAGCCAGACTTGGTTACCAATTGTCCAGGGTTTGAACTGCCCAGAAATTTGTTGTTTCATGATTAATTGCATAGACTAATGTGTGACCAGGGCTTCTTTTTGGGCTTCCTCAAGTCAGGTTAATCGGATGTTAAGAGCTGGTAGAGAAGTATTTGGATGTAGAGGAGGGTAGGCTCTAGGTTTGTATCCTAATATTAGTAAGTAAGGGGATGCCAGAGTTACCGAGTGGATAGCGGAGTTGTGATGGAATTTAGCTATAGGAAGCAATCTTTTCCATTCAGTGGGATTATTGGTGCAAAAGATCCATAAATATACTTCTAGTTCCTGATTGACTTATTCTGTCTCACCATCCGTTTGTGGGTGATAGGCAGATAATAGTCAGGCATTATACTGAAGGAGTCATGCTAGTTCTTTGGCGAAAGTGGATGTGAATTGAGAGCCCCTGATCTGAGATATAGATGTCGTGTAGGCCGTATCTTGGGAATACATTTTGCAGAAACAGTTCCGCTATGTCTGCAGCCAAGACTGACTTTGAACAAGGGATGAAAATTACCCCCTTAGTAAGGCCATGGTCAACCTCAATCAATACTGAATCACAATGATTGACGGGAGGGAGGCCAGAGATGAGGTCGAGGGAGATTTGCTGGAAGGGATGGGTGGCAGAGGACGAGAGTGGGCACAGAGGAGGGACAGTGGGGTGAGTATTGGGTTTGGACTGTTGGCAGATGGCGCAACCAAGAATGAATTTTCTAATGAAGGTGAAGAGACTGGGCTACCAGTAGTCCTGTTCCAAAGAGGCTTTCGTGTAGAAGAAACCCCTGTGGCCTTCTGTGGGGGAGTTATGGATAGAGAAGACAAGATTGTATCATATGTCGGGGGGAATGTAGAGTTGGTGTTTGAAAAATAGGTATCCTAAATCAAAGTGCCAGTCGTTGAGTGAGGATCGTGGGAATAGGGGGGTGTTATCGTGGATAGCTGCGATGGCTTTGAGAACTAATGGGTCGAATGATGAGGAAATGCGAATTTTGTCAGCTAGGGCGAGATCTAGTACATTGATAATCTGTGGTTCTAAAAGGATGGAGGAGTTTTCATTATCAAAGGAGGTATTAATATCATGGCAACACAATAACGTGTCTGCTGGGGCCATTTGTAAACCTGGAGTTACCTTCCAGAGGAGATCAAAATCTTGGAGGAATAGACTCCAGTGAGTGTTACAATCCTCCGTATTTTTTCCGGTCTGTTCCTACTTATCTTGCATCATCCACGTTCACACTTGACATACTCTTCTACCGAGCATTGGTTGCTCATTTTACAGGAGCAAGCCTTCTTCTTGTCCACACTTGCTACCTCATTTGTCTAGCCTTCTTCCTTGATCTTACTCTCAATGGTGTGCCTCTCGTTGGTTCCCTTTGTCACTCATCTCCGTATCACAATTAGTATTAGTCAGAACCTCTAACTACAAGATACCCGATACACTAACCCTATTTTCTTTCTTGTTCTCTCGTGTTCATTGACATTCCATTTTCTTAGTCATTTGAAAACCCTGTCACTATTTAACTTGTTGTCATTGTCCTATGTTCTTTACACTTTGTCTACACAATACCATTGTAGTCTTTTCATCCCCACACTCTTCATCACTTGTGGGAACTTACCTTCGTGAAAACTGTCTCATCTATCGCTCTTCTAAGTCCACTACTGAGTAACTTAAGACAGCACCTCTTAGTGAGTGCCCCACTCAGTAGAAGTCACTTGAGAATCCGTCGTACATGTAACAAAAGACAAAGCATACTATTCCTCCCTCCTATCATGGAGTAGGAGCCTCCCCACTGCCACCATGTCATTCACAACACCCAGAACTCCCTCGCCCATTGATACTGATGACAAAGCACCCACCACACCTAGTATACCACAAATAAACCCTCAGTCAACAAGCCCGTGGACCAACCCCTACACGCTAAGATCTTCCATATCTCCCAGACAACGAACTGCCATAACTCCAGCCAAAACCATCATGCCCATTGTCCCACAACACTCATAGACCCCCATGTCGACCCCTGCCAAACCCACTAAACTAAGGGCAACTCTACCCCCCTCTTTCAAGGGGAATGTTGAGTTTGCCAACCAATGGCATCTAGCCATGAAAATCCACTTCAAAGTCAACCCCGAGATCTATGACACTGATGACAAAAAAGTAGCTGCCTTTCTTGGCCAAATGGAAGGACTCCAACCAGGAGCCTTCGCTGAATCCTGGTACCGAAAGGTACTTGACCCCCAGTGCCCCCCAGCTAACTGCACCATAGACAAGGTCATGGCCGATTTCTCCACGACCTTTTACCTCTATGACCAACAGGCAAATGCTTATGCCAAACTTGGGAGACTTCGTCAAGCCATCAAGATCCACAAGGACAATCACAAACTAGATGGCTTCCAATCCTTTATCACTGAATTTGCTTGTTGCAATCGCTGGAGTCGCCGATGAAAAGGTCCTCATTGACAAGTTCTTACGGGGACTGGATGACCATCTTGTTACTAACCTGCTATCCATGCCCACTGTTCCTACCACGGTAGTGGACATGATAGCCCATGCTAAAATATTCCATACTCACAAGATGTAGCAACTTGGCCTTTGTGACCAAGAAACCCCATATATCGCTCAAACTACCAAACCACAACATCGCACTCCCACAGTAACCACCAAAGACCCCTACACCATGGACATCAACTCAGTCACATTAAAGAAACTTACCCCGAAAGAACAAGCTGAATGTGTTACAAGGGGACTTTGCTTTAGATGCTGCAAACCTGGTCATAGCGCCAAGGAATGCAAAGGCTCGACACTCCATCCCCAGATCAAAATCCAAACTATCGCAATCCCCACCCCATTGTTCCCGTCCAACCCCAAACCCACCAAAGATCTCCAACAATATATGACTGTCTTGGAAGCGAAAGGGAACTCTCAGATAGCAATCCTCAATGTCCTCAAAACATGCTTCGAGGGATTTGGGGAGGGGGAAGAAAAGAAATCCAACTCATCGGATTTTTGAAATGGAGGACCGGGTCAATGTCGACTCTTTATATAAATACTGTACTCTTAGGTCTATGAAATAAACAAACCCTCCAGCTCCCAGTGAGAATTCGAGACCAAGACCAAATTGTTGAAATCATCGTTCTCATTGACAGTGGCACTACCGGAAATTTCATTGACAAATCTCTCATGCGTCATCTTCACCCCCTGCTACATCACCTACCCCATCCCATCACCGCACTGAACACAGACAGCATCACTAACAACACTGGAACCATTCAATGGCAGACTAAACTCCAACTAGACTTTTCTAGACAAACTCTAATGGAGAAACTATATGTGACCAATCTAGGCTGACCCCGCATCATCCTCAGCACTCCCTGGCTCAACAAGCATAACCCCCACATCGACTGGATTGGACATACCCTCACCCTCAAACTGGATTACTCCCCTAACCACATCACAACCACGATCGAACACCTCATGGAATGGTTTATTCCTAACGAGAATGATCCAGAAAACCCCACGTATGCCCCCCTCCAAATTGACAAACTGACGATCTCCACCCAGATCGCTCAAGCCCAAATCCACACCCCAATTGCCCTTCCAGACTGGTGTTAAGATTTTTGTGATGTCTTTGAAGAAAAGACCCATGACCAGCTACTCCCACACTGCCTGTTTGACCACGCAATTAATTTACAAGAAGATTTCAGTCTGAGGGTTGCCAAGGTCTACTCCCTCAACCCGAAGAAGAAAGAAGCCCTCCAGGAATTTATCAATGAACACCTATGGACCGGACGGATTATACCCTTAACATCCCCTCAGGCATCCCCATTCTTTTTCATATCAAAGAAGGATAGATCATTACGACCATGCCAAGACTACAGATATCTCAACTTGTTTACCATCCGCAATGCCTACTCCCTCCCATTAGTCAACACCCTGGTCGAAAACATGCAGGCGTCCACCATCTTCACTAAGTTTAACATCAGATGGGGTTACAACAACATTCGCCTGTGACCCAAAGACCAATGGAAGGTAGCCTTCATCACCCCACTTGGCCTGTTCGAACCCACTGTCATGTTCTTCAGGTTCTACAATGCTCCTGCAACCTTCCAAGGGTTTATGAACCACTCTTTTGCCGACATGATCATGGAAGGATGGCTCGAAATATACATGGATGACTGTGGCATTCACTCCAATGACCTCGTCACTTACCACCAATGAACATGTCATGTCCTTCAATGGTTCAGAGAACTAGAACTGTCATTGAAACTCCCCAAATGTTCCTTTAATATCCCCCAGATTGAGTTCCTTGGACTGATTATCAGTCAAGGGAAAGTGCGAATGGACCCAGCCAAACTCCACGCCATCCATGAATGAAAACCCCCATGCATAGTGAAAGGAGTTCATTCCTTCATCAGATTTTGCAACTTCTATCGGAAGTTCATCCCCAACTTTTCTAACCTTGTAGCACCACTAACCCAACTAACCACCAAGAATGCCCCCTGGATGTGGCTCCCCTCTCATCAGCACGCCTTTGACACCCTCAAACTACAGTTTGTCACTGCCCCCATATTACAACTCCCTGATCCATTGAAACCCTTTACCCTAATGACCGATGCCTTTCTCGTCGCTGCAGGTGCCATACTCCAACAAGAAGACATCAATGGCGATCTTCACCCATGTGCCTACTTCTTCAAAACCTTCCTTCCTACCCAGCGCAACTATGACATTTATAATCAGAAACTTCTCGCCATTATTCTCGCCCTTAAAGAATGGAAACACCTACTCCAAGGCATCCCTCATTCTGTCACCATCATTACTGACCACAAAAACCTAGCCTATATCAAAGATCCTCGCAAACTCTCTCGCTGTCAAGCTCGCTGGAGCCTATTCCTTCAAGACTTTGATCTCCTCTGGAAGGTAACTCCGGGGTTGCAAATGGCCCCAGCAGACACATTATCACGTTGCCATGATATTGACACCTCCTTTGATAATGACAACACCTCCATCCTTTCAGAATCACAGATTATCAACGCACTAGACCTCACTCTAGCTGATAAAATTTGCATCTCCTCATCCTCCGACCCATTAGTTCTCAAAGCTATTGCAGCTCTCCACAACAACACCCCTCTATTTCCCCAATTCTCACTCAATGACTGGTACCTTGATTCAGGATGCCTGTTCTTCAAACATCGGCTCTACATTTCCCCTGACACACGACACACGCTTGTTTCCGCTATCCATAACTCCCCCACAGAAGGCCACAGGGGTTTTTTCCACATGAAAGCCTCCTTGGAATGGGACTATTGATGGCCCAGTCTCTCTACCTTTGTCCAACAATTTATCCTCAGATGTGCCCTCTGCCAACAGTCCAAACCCAATACCTACCCCACCATTCCCCCTCTTTGCCCAATCTCATCCTCTGTCACCCACCCCTTCCAGCAAATCTCCCTTGATCTCATCTCTGGCCTCCCCCCCATCGATCATTGTGATTTAGTATTGGTTGTGGTCAACCACGGCCTTACTAAGGGGGTAATTTTCATCCCCTGTTCAAAGTCAGTCTCAGCTGCAGATGTAGCAGAACTGTTTCTGCAAAACATATTCCCCAGATATGGCCTACACGACGTCTGTATCTCGGATCAAGGCCCTCAATTCGCATCCACCTTCACCAAAGAACTGGCACAAATTCTCTAGTATGATATCCAACTATCATCAGCCTATCACCCACAAATGGATGGTGAGACAGAATGAGTCAATCAGGAGCTTGAAGTATATTTACGGATCTTTTGCATAGACAATCCCACTGAATGGAAAAGATTACTCCCCATAGCTGAATTCCATCACAACTCTGCTACCCACTCAGTAACTCTGACGTCCCCCTACTCACTAATACTAGGATATGAACCTAGAGCCTACCCTCCTCTACATCCGAACACCCTTCTACCAGCTCTCAATGTCTGACTAACCTGATTGGAGGAAGCCCGAAAAGAAGCCTTGGCTGCACATCAGTCAGCACAATTAATCATGAAACAACGAAGTTTGGGGCATTTCAAACCCTGGACAATCAGTAACCAAGTCTGGCTAGAAGCCAAACATTTACGACTAAAATCCGCATCACCCAAACTAATCCCCAAAAGATATAGTCCATTCCCCATCACTGCCATTCTAAGCCCCACCACATACAGACTCCACCTACCCCCCACCTGGAAAATCCACAATGTATTTCATGCCTCCTTACTCACCCCATACAGAGAAACCAACATCCATGGCCCAAACTATCTTAAACCACCACCTACATTGATAGATAGTGACAAAGAATACGAAGTAGAAAAAATAATTGCCCACAGAGATACTGCCACACATCGGCAATACCTGACCGTGTGAAAAGGATATCCATCTTCCAAGAATACCTGGGAACCCAAGACTAATCTTAGAAATGCCAAGTGAATTTTATCCGCTTATAAACAATCCTACCACCTCTAGGTCTACCAGTTACCATGCTCCCCTTCTTAATCACAGCTCTCGTATATTCCATCACTGCCTATATCGTCGCCACACTCTTATACCTCTTTCTTCATCTCAAAACCCCAGCTATTCCCACTTCTCCAACCTCCCCCATCTCCTTTCGCTGTCGATCTACCATCCATCTTGAAGAACATGTCCTAACCGCCTTCCAACCTGTCGACCCAACCCTTGTTTCCCACCTCCACAAGAATAGACCACTCCCTGACTTCTTGTATGTTACATGCCATTACCCGGCCTGTTGACCCTTCTGCTTTACCTGTAGAACACAGACGACTCTTGCTTAGTTACATCTTTCTCACTCCTAATATCTTACACATGATTGAGCACACCATGGAGTACAAAGGGGACACCTTGTCTCCTGATTTAATTTCCTATTACCTTCAAATTCATTTAGCAGCTGTCTCCCTTACCGCCATTTGCCCGGGAAATCAACCCATTGATTACACTGTCATTTTGTCCCCACTTCATGCTACCATGACACATTTGCTTGACCTTTTTTATGATCAAGGTTTTAGCCATTATATTCACAACCTCGAACTGAACTCCCTCCTCTCGTATTTCAGGCCCCTGTTCCACACGATACATGAATTGCAGCAGCTGGAGTATCTCGAACACTCCAAACTGGTGTTAAGACTGAATGGACGGACTCCTGTACAACTCCGGAACTCCGGAGTTGGGGCGAACGGGGTGTTGGCTTCACCTTATGTGGTGCGCCCTTGCACCGGAATCGTGCCCCGGTATTTCGAACGGAGGGTCGGAGGTCGGAGGTCCGGGGTCCGGAGGTCTGAGGGTCGGAGGGAGGAGAGAGGGCGTCAAGCCCTCAACGAAGGTCACAGGAGAACGAGAGGAAGATAGACTTGGTTGTGTCGATAGTCT
>JBBPKC010000707.1:0-11513 GCA_038089055.1 Tylopilus aff. balloui
CTTACACGTGTGCACAGTCCACCCCATGCCGACACAACGCGCCCTGGAAAACGGCCCCATCGACGAACAAGGTTCACAGCACACAACCGACATTGGACAAGTTTCATGACGTACCGTTCCAAGGTTCAGATCCGCAGATAGGGCCATCAGCGGATGACCGTCGGGCACTGCGCGGCGTATGCATCGCATCTGGTGCCCGAGCTTAATAACGATGGAACTTGCCAACGCCACCCGCGCGCCGGGGGCGTGCTGCAACCACCACGCACGTCCCCCAACGATCTGTATCGTAACACGTTCCGCCCACCTCCTCCCTCCTGCAACGCGATGCGGAACGCGGCAGCCTGGTACGACCGCGCGTCCTTCACTTTCCTCATGTCGTGTCTTGTTTTACTTTTCGCTTCATGCGTGGTTCAAAACGCCACACCGCGACCGCCTGCTCTCCCGAAATTCCGGGTTCGTTCTTCCAAGACAGCACGAGGCACAGCGCTCCTCCCCAACTCGGAGCGTTATCGTAACATGCCCCATGCTAACCCAACTCACGACGTGCGTGAGGCATGCAGACTGCATCACGTCAGGGTACGCACATGCGCACGAACACGGAGATTTCGAAAAAAAAAGGGGCCTTCGACGCCACTGATGTGATGGGCACTGCTCGACGCCCATGTCCTCTAAGTTTTTTGTTTCCTGTCCTCTCTTTCACACGGCCCTCGGAACAACGTCGGTGGCGTTCCTTTTTTATGCATAACCGACGGCCTGGCGGGCGTACACCAAGTAAGCCTTGTCGCGTGATCACATCAGATCTTGGAAGGCCGCGGGTATCAAAAGGAATCAAGGGTCCTTCACAAGGGAGCGAACACGTCAGGATTTAGTCAGTTTTGAAACTCGCCCTGACGGCAACGGAGATCCAGCAACATCGTATATGCATTCAGGCAGAACGTCTAGGGGACAGATCGATGATGGACAACAGGTGCAGGATTTATCTACGGATGCTTCAACGCGTCAAAGCAAAAATAACAGAAAAACGAGGAGTGACTGAACGACGAAATTCGACATCACCAATGATCTACGTACCGCATGAAAAAAAGGCGACTCAGAGAGAAAAAAATATGTAGGACAGAAATTGAGCAGAAACGGAACAATATACATACAAATAACATACAGCTTCGTCTTCCGGCTCCGTATTCTTTTTTTTGGTAGGGTGTCTTTTTGCAGTCGTGACGTCTGGGATCATGACACTACCGTCGAGGACCACGATATTCTCGTCGAGAGATCTCGAAGAACCGCCTTCACAACGCACAGCCATGTATTCATCCTGTCCACTTCGTCGTACGCTCCATCGATGTGCGCGCTGATCTTCCGCAGAAGCAACCGGCGCAGTGCTTTCGTATCCTCGTCTTCCTCGTCCCGGAACGTCGCAGGCAATGAGATGACCGAAGACTGCGCAGAGGAACATGAAGAACTTAGGTTGCTGTCGCTGTCCGGCGGCGAAAGGTAAAACAGGTGAGACGACAAGAGCGACGACCTTGAGTTGTCCGCAAGTGCATATGGGCCCATTCCCTTGGTCCGATCGCTCCAAAAAGAAAGCGGGTCGTTCACAGGCAGGTGGCGAGAACGGAGATTCTCTACTGCTGCTTCTCGAACCTGAACGGGTGTTAAGTTTGCCGCGAATGTCTTAATGACGCTCCTCCAGCTTACCTTGAGCGTCCGCTTGATGATTCTCTCGGCTCGAGATATGAAATGGTTCGCGGTCGAGATCAGGTGGTCAATCTTGATGAAGTGAACCCGAATTAGCATCCGAACAGGTGACCAAAGGCAATAAAAATTACCGCGTGCAGATATTCGTTAATGGCAGATAGATCCCGGCTCGCAACACACAAAACCAGGTGGACAGAATGCATACCATTCTTGGACAGTGAAACCGAAGAAGCAGATAAAGATCGCGAGCGTCGTGGAGTGGCTTCCGTGTCGGTAAGGGTGATAGTTGGCTGGTCAACGTCTTGCTTTACCTGCCCCCCAACTGAGCAGTGAGGATCGTCGAGTTCGTAGCATAGTTGCGGTCGAAGTGGCTTGCCCGACACGATCTTCTTTTTTAACCACGCCTTGAGCTTCGAGGCTCCAGTTTTCTCGGTTTTAGTATGGAACTTGTAACTTTTTAGGAGCGCCTTGAGTTTGTGATCCTTCGAAGATGGCTTCTCCTCGATCGAGCTTGCAGTATCGCGTGAGACGAGCTCCTTCTCGATTTCAATCAGGTTGGCGAGGTGCGCCTTGTACGTCGATGAATTCGCGCTCAGAATGAAGCTGTCCAGCCATTCTGGCCATGGCACAACTCGGACGCCAGAAGGGGATGTCGTTTCAAACGTTCGGAAAATGCTGTCCGTGAGAACACCAGCTTCGACGTACGTCTTCGCTTGCTCGCCTTTCGTCAGAGATGAGTCCGACTCCACAGCCGTCGACTGCGAATCTTCAGAACCTCGTGGAGAGTCCTTGTACGTCAGTCGAGAGTAGACGGTGTATTGTGCAGGTAGTTGTTCTTCGGCCTCTTGTGAGACACTATTCCACTGGCGCTCAACAGCGTTGAGGATCTCGCGCGTGCCGCGCAATTCCCTGGCGGCGTCGTCGATTTGGCCACGGAAGTATGCCAACACGTCATCACCTAATTGGGAGGTTTCTTGAACGACCAATTCGAGTTTATTGAATTCGGCTTGAATGCGGATAAATTGGCCTTCGGAGGAAAGATACTGGAAATTGTCTAGAAGTTGTTCAGAAGTCGTAGTGATGTCGAAGTTGGGCGAGAGATGGATCTCGGATCCCCGGTTTTCGTTACATGAGAGGGGATTGATAGATGTCCAATTCGTGAAAGACTTGACGGACGAGAGTGACGTTGAGGTCCCCGGGCGAATGGTACGGTCGGAAAGCGAAGACTGAGGTCGAGTAGATTGTCCTTCCACCATGAACGCGACGCGGAATTGTGGCTTCGCGACCTCCAGCGCCGTGAGCCTGTCAGAGCGGAGATCGTCACCAAATATTTCAACGTGTCAGGAAGTCGAACCTACCCTCGCGAATTGCGTAGACTCCGATAAGACCCAGTCGGGTCGCAATCAAGAAAAGCGTACAAAACATCAATACATTCGCCGTGTTCGGCGGCCACATGAATACATGTCTCTTCGTTCCTGTCCCGGGCAGACAGCGGTGCATAGAGGTCGCGGATGAGGTGTAAAGCAAATCGGTATAAAGTTTGTGCCGAGTTTGACACGTTGGTGACACGTCCGAGTCGAGCGAGGCAGTGAAGTGGTGTATAGTGTTCCCAGGTAGTAAACAAACTGATGTCGGCGCCAGCGCGGTAGAGTGCGTCGAGAATCCCGAGAGACGGATTTGGTACAGAAACGCAATAATGGATGGCGCTCCATCCTTCGGAGTCCGGCAAATTTACAAGAATAGGGCCACTTTCCAGAGGGGACGGATCGAACGACTGTGGAGAAAACAACAGGGCGTAGATCAATGAGAGATTGCTGGAGAGTACAGCATTTACAATCGAGTCGGTGATGCGAGAAAGTGACTCGGAGGGAAAGGCCATGGGATGAGGCGAAAAAGGGGTAGGCGAAGCAAAGGTATACGGAGATAGCTGGGCGACATCAACGCAGGAAGGCTCGCACAGCGATTCCTTGTTACCATTCTGACCAGAGCCCGGTCAGGTTCTGCTCGGACATGAAATGTGTCATGGAACGTACATAGTATTCACGCCAACGAATGCAGCGCAACGCATGTTCACACGCCCAAAGAACGCTCGGATGGGGCAGTGCGAACTGGATCGATGAGCGATGATTTCGATCCCTGAGGTCAGGGCGAGAACCGTGCGAAAGCTATCAAAGAAGTTATTCGAATTAAGCGCACACGCAACGGCACGCTCCACCCACCAATTGTTGCACGACTTCCATTCTGCAGTCACGCGCAGCATCTGCGGTCACAATTGAACGGCTGAAAGGTAAGACGAGGGGTGGGCAGACTTACACATTAGCGGCGTCGCACCGTCGGTGTCCATGCCATCGACGGAGACGGCACCGATGCTGCATTCGAGAAGTAGCTGGACGACCCCGGGCATGTCTAGCCAAGCTGCCATACCGAGCGGAGTCACATCGTTGATCGAATCCTGGGGCGCGTTGAGCGTGAAAAGAGATATGTCCGGGTGAGAGACCGCGATGCGGATGACGTTGAGGCGGTCCTGAGACATGAACGACGCGTCAGACGCGTCGACTGTTTCCCATCTGGAGAATGGTGAGAGCGATAAGCGGGAGGGCCGGTGGCGACGGAAGTGGCGAGGACGTACCTGTCGGCGGTGAGTGCACAGGTAAGAACGGTGCGACCTGAGGAGTCGGAGGCGTTAATGTCGGCGCCGGCATCGAGGGCGTCTTGAACGGCGGAAACGGAGCCCTCGGAGGCAGCCTGAAGTAGGGCGAAGTTTTCAAAGGAGCGGTGTGGGCGACTCATCGCGGGTCGTCAGTGTTTTCGTGAGGGGGAAGGGCAGGAGATGGAGGGAGGTAAGGCGGGTAGATATAGACGATCTAGGATGGGGCAGAGTGGGTGACGTGTGTACGGGGTATGAGAAGAAGAGAAGAAAATTTCGGAGCGGGAGAGTTCTGTTAAGATTTTCCATCAAGCTGGATTTGTGTACGTACTTGGATAGTGCGGACTTCCCGTACATCGTTTGCCTCGAGGCCGACCGCGACTCGGGGACGACGGGCCCACCACGACCCTTGACATCGTGTCGTACCAATCAACAGGGATACCTGGTCCCGAAAACGAGCTTTCACCGCCAAGCTGGTCTAGTCCGCTGGGAAGTCGTCCAGCTTAAAGTTATGCCCGCAGTACGCGGGTCAGTTATTTACTCGGGACGCTAATTTCTGATGCCAGGTCGATATGAGGGATACGTATCCGATATCAATCCCAATATCGTAGCTTGAAGCGAGGCGGGGAACGAAATGAGAGGTGCGAAATCAGGTTATGGCCATGATATACATATCTGGCATACATTAACATGCGACCATCTCGACCATGTCTCCACTAGTCT
Organism: Tylopilus aff. balloui; assembly: GCA_038089055.1. Taxonomy (NCBI): domain Eukaryota; kingdom Fungi; phylum Basidiomycota; class Agaricomycetes; order Boletales; family Boletaceae; genus Tylopilus; species Tylopilus aff. balloui. Next base: position 5,066 of record JBBPKC010000707.1, read on the forward strand.
CTACTCGCATCCTCACTTAAACTGTCCATGCACTGCAGAACTCGGTACCAAGAACGCTCATTCCGTCGTGATTCATGGGCTTCTAAATGTACTGTGTGAATCGACTGTCCACAAGTCTACAGAAACGCATCTTGTGACAGCGCGCCCTGTCATAGAACACCGGAAAAAAACGTAAGCTCAACGTCACAATCTCGCTCCACGATGGCCTACTAACCTTCACTTGTTCAAAGTTGGCAACAGCCCTGCCCAAATCCCACGCGTTGTTTTGCAGGCAGTCCACAGCAAACTGCACATTCAATCCCGTTCGTTGGCAAACCTGCGTTATTAGTCCCCGCTGGGGCTCTGCCTGCGCTCGAAGAGAACCGCGAAGAATAAGCGCCGCCGAACAGAGTCGAAAGGCTGGACCACATACAAAACTGGCTAGCGCATCTCGGAGCGCTTGAGATACTAGCGGAGCTGATGCAGGTTGCTGCGTCACTTGCTGAGATGGCGATGATTCCCCCGCTTGCACTTTCATGGGTCCAGGCGTCCAAGCTTCATAACTAGAGTACGCCCGGATGCACCATTGGTCAGATAGTATCATCACGTCCCAGCCATTCAATTTCGCACTGTAAAGCAAACCACAAAGTTGATAACTCGGGTATCATCATAAAAAGAACGAACCGAGAACCAGGCGGAGCGGGCGCGAGTATAAACGCCCGGTCGAATGATCGGATGCCTTCCGAGGGATCTGAAAGGCACAAATAAGTCACCAACTCATCACGACATCGCCCCATGATGGATTAGGGTCAACCCGGAAATTTCCGTGACACCGAGATCATCGCGGGAGGAGGGCCGTACCTTCGATGAACTGACCATGAAGCGAAATGAACAACTTCAAGTCTTCGCCCTGCCCAACAGGCCAAGCGTCGACGCAGAACTTCTCTGGCGAACCCGATATCTCGTGTTTGGTCTTTGGAAGGGCGGACATGGCGCGAATAGCAGCATCGCTCCCAACATGCAGACTGTGGAACGCCTTGTCTGACCCCCCACCACCCCCTAGCCGATTCAGATTCCTTGAGCCGCCATTCAACCAGACCGACCAGTCCAGCTTCCGTTGGTTCGGCAACTGAGTGTGTAGACCTTGTACGCGTGCTCGCGCAGGAATGGAAGTATTGACAGAGAATGAAAACGTCGCGGATGGATGGTAGGCGTCTAAAAGCGCAGCCCGTTGATCGTCAAACAGCGGAAAGAACCTGCAGCGCAATGAAGATGCACAAAGTCAGAACAGATTTAGAAAAGAGAGCGTGGACTGCTCACCGCACAAGGAAATTGCTGATGATGCTATCTTCAACCCCAGTAATAAATGAGGGTTTCATTTCATAGGGGAACGTGGAAGCTGTCGGGCGCTTCTCTGTCGTTGGCGCTGACGAAGGTCCGGGCGCGTCGAATCCGATGGTCGCAATGGCTTCCTGGTCCAGCATGACCAAAGAAGGGAAACGGCGAGTCATGTCGCTGGTGGCGCTATGAATTGAGAGAACTATCCCCCTACCACTATACAGCTTACCTCTTGTACTTGCCCCCTCTTCCATTCTTGAGTTCGAGCTCCCTCAGTGGGTTGCCAATCAAGATCAACTCTCGAAGGCTCTCCAGCTTGCCTTTTCTCCCGGAGAGATAGTCAATATCTCGCCAGACTTTAAGATCGTTATTTTGTAAAGAGAGGTTAGCGAGCTTTGGCAAGTAGTGGGCAAGAGTTGACAGCATTTGCCCGGAACTTATTTTGTTGTTGGCCAAAGAGATTGTTTGGACCTGTCATCGATAAACGAACCAGTCGAATGACCTTTATACCTGGACTCACCGGTGGCTTGAGATTTGAAGCGAGCTTAAATATAACAGAAGCTTCCCTTGCTGTCGACCCAGGTGCACCGGGAGGTAAAAGCCCATGCTTGGCAAGTTCAGGGTCGTCCAACATGGACTGACATCACCTTCAGATCCCAGGCATTCAACCTGACGACGCCCACACCACTCACCTCGAGATTTAAAAATTGTGTGTCAGGATTCCACCTTTTGTGCACGAAATGTCTCCACACGTCAATCGCCTTCATTCCCACTGTAGGCATTCTTCCACTGTCCGACAGCGAGGTCGCCGTGAGTGCGTTCCTGCGAAGCCGTCCCACTGCCGGATTCCTTGAAGCGCCACGAATCGAGATCCCCTCCATGGGCGCGCCGGCAGGCTGTGTCCGCGCGGCGAGCTTCGGTACGACCCACGTCCACAGCGGAAGCGAGTTCAAGGGGACAACAGTGGGAGCGTACGGATATGGCAAGGGTGAGCGCGGTGTTTTCAGATCGAAACAGGGGAACAAGAGTTACGAGAGCACGAATCAAGGAGAAGGCGAAAGCGAATGATACGGCGATGAAGTGGGAGCGAAACCATTGGAGTAGTTTAGTATATACACAACGATGTCAAAGCAGTTGGCAAAACGGAATGGCAGTGTGATGTTATGCAACGGTGTGGTGAACATACAAAGTGAGGATCGAAGAGCAAGGTCTTATATTTACCATGGAAGCCTTGGATGGACCCGCCTGGTGGTCTTTGAAAGCATCAATCGGACGAGGACGGTGTGAACGAGTCTTGGGAATGCCCTTGCGCCCGCCGGGCCTGTCTGTGGAAACGTCTTTCATCCGCTCATCTTTGTCAATGAGTCCGGCACTCCTGAGAGCGTTTGTTGCCAGTGTGCGGCTGCCCGTCGCGGCTGTCGGGTTCGAGAACATGGTCACAGATGTAATTCCAGTCTGAATTAATGGGAGTTGCGCGTGCTGGGAATGGTGGAGTGATGGTGATGGTACCGAGACAAGAAGGATGTGGCCTGTGCGTCTTGGACAACTGTGAGTTTGAGTGAATCGGCCAAGCTGTGTCAGCGTGCCTTGTTTTGGCAAGTGGCACAGCAGGATCCATTGTTTGGCCCCGAGGCTCCTGCCAAACAAACCCCTAACAAGGATTTCTCCAAAAAATGATTTTGTATTTTCGAGCGTGACAGACGTCACACTAGATAACCATAGTCGCAGATAATGTAGTTCGACAGCAATACCTGTCCGGATCTAGGATTAAAAAACGGCTAAAGTGTCTCTGATGCTACAAGTGACTTCAAAGCGAACTGCAAACCCCGGAGAACCTAACTTTCCCTCCGTCCACTGGGTTGGTACATGTACTGGTGCGTCGCGACACCGGGTGCATGTGAGGGAGGCTTTGATCCAGATCCACCGGGTGGATTTGGTCGCCGATAATACGGGTTTGTACCTCCACATCTCTCTTGCGCTTGTTGTGGAGTAGTGGTAGCGATGACGGGTGAGGTTGCTGCTGCAACAGTAGGCATGGGGTACGGGAAATTGCGCGAACCAGGAGCTTGTTGTTGAGTTTGTGCATGGCGAATGGCGGGTGACGGCTGTGTAGATGTAGCAGGTGTAGAAGGAGCGGGAGAAGCGGATGACTGAACAGGATTTGGTGGAACACTCTGTGACGGTGGCACAGGCGGGTGCGTGTTCTGCTGTACGGGTGCTGCAGACTGCGGTGGAGCTGAGGGTCCGGCTGAGGTGAGTGTAGGCGTTGATAGTGGGTTCTCTGTGCACGGTGTTGACGCGCTAGCCGGTGGGCGGTCTGAAGATGTTTGACTCTCCGTATCACGCCGACGCTTTGTCCCTCTCGATGATGACTCTTTGAGACCAAGCGAAGTCGCTTTGATGAGGATTTGGTGCCTAATAGGAGGTCGTCAGCCATCAAATGGAACGAAAAGTATTTAACAGTACCTCGTCCGTGAGTTTCCCCATTTTTCACATAACCCATCCCACGCTATCTCTCCGCTGGCATTTCGATGCTCTTCGGCCAGCTTTTTCAACTTTTCGGTTTCTTCATCCGACCAAGCGCCTTGATTTCCGGCGCTTCCCGGTATCGGGAGTGTCGTCCCATTCGAACCGACAGAGGTGCTGGGCCCAGGTGGCGGTCCCGGAACAGAAGGGTAAAAGCTACTATAGCCACCGTAGCCATAGTATGGAGCGGTAGGGTACGCGGGTGTATTATACATTCCAGGGACAAACTGTTGTGAAGTTGGGTGTTGATGTCCCATGGAAACAACAAACGATTGCGGGTTCGATATTACAGAGGCCGCCGTCTGCGTGGCTGATGGAGGTTTTCCATTCGCCGAGGGCGGAGGAGTTGGTTGCAGTGGAGGTTGTGCAGGCTGAGGTGCAAGAGAGGAATACCCCGGAATAAAGGGGTATGGTACGGGAGGAGGGTGCGCGGTTAATCGCGCAGGCGAGGCGAGCTGTATAGAAACCATCATCAAATGAACAACCTCAGTAAGGAAATGGTTACAAGTGTATCACATATTCGCTTGGCCTCGCCGAGCATAGTCAAAGGGTCGACTTTGACGCCTGGTCCCATTTGAAAGCATTGGGCAATCACCAGCGAAGGTGTAGCTTTCTGTACGCGAGTGGAGCGTCAGCACCAACCCCCAGGCGAGGTTCGCCCCCATATGGGACTCACGATGAGCTCTTCGGCGGCACCATAGAACTCAGCACACAAATTTAAAATACGCCATTGAAACTCATAATATTGCTGGTTGTGAGGATGCACCTCCCCCGGTGCTGGGGGAGCCGTGTACTGGTAAAATCCATGTGTGGTGGCAGGCTGCTTCGCAGCTGCGGAACTCGCGCCCGATGCATCTCTTTCGGTACCAGAACCGCGAATACGCCTGTTTTTCGAGCCGCGGGGACGACCGGGACGTCGCTTGCGCTCGCTGTCTTCAGATGTCGATTGACCAGATGGTTGGGGAGGAATGGAAGGCGCAGGCTCGACATGCTTGTTCCCCGCGCCATTCACGTTGGGCGTCTGCTGAGAAGCACGGTTTGATCTGCGGTCACGATAAAGAGTCGTTTTCCAATGTATATATAAACGAAAAAGCAAAACCTACTCGTTAACATCATCGTCATCCCTTTCAAGTTGCTCCTCCACGGCCCCCTCATCCTCACCCTCCTCTTCCTCTTCATATTGAGGCTGAACTATTGGCGGATTGAGCGCATGCGAGAGGGGTTGATAATGCTGAGGGTTGTCCATGAAGGGCACGGAACCAAAATAATATCCGATATGTTGAAGATGTCGAAGATACTTTTAGGATTTCGCTTGGTGTAATCGAATTTTTCGGGGTGGGTGTTTGTGATTTTGTTGGGGTTTACGGAGGTCACATTGCGCTGTCGGAAAATAAATATTGACCTTCCGTAATTGTTTATGTAATTTATTCTTTTTCTTTTCTTTTTCTGCCAGGGATGAGAATCGTGGGATAAGAAATAACGACTACGGTTACTACATTTACATGGAGTTGAACGAAGAGGTGTCCCAAGACTGCATGAGGGAGAAGGTAAAGGATGGTAAACTCAGTGGTTCAGCGTACCACACGTTGAAAACGCGTCCCGCGCATGCCAGGTGCAAGTAGGTCCCTATTCAACACACCGATCCAACTCATTCAACCTCCAGAGTATTGCTACTTTTTTCTGATGGCAAAAATCACCTACTAGCAGGCTCAAACAGATCCACCAGGATGGCACCAAAGCTGCCATGGGGTAGTCTGGTCCGCTGATAGCGCTGGTCTAACACCAAATCTCTCCTGACGAAGCAGCCCAAGATACGTCCGCGGCGCAACCTGGACCTTTCCTCTTTGGAAAGTGACGTCCAGTGCGAACAAATCGCAGCTGTCCATCGATATAATCTCCCCACCGTGATGCCACGTCTTCTCACTGGGCTAGGTGCCTTTGGTATTAACGGAACGGCCTGGATGGATCGGCGCAGTGGACTATTCTTCATGGCCTGTCGAGATGCGCGACCCCTGTTGGATGGTGCGCTGGACCAAGTTGAGAATGACGCCATCTGGATATGCGACACTGAGATGGATCCTTCAACTGACCCGATGGGAGTGGGGGAAAAGGTTTTGGCACCAATCGACAAGTGATTAGCATTCTAGGTCACTTTCTATCCTTTTCCTTTTCGCGCCAAGTGCGACGCGATCTAGGTTATTATTGACGCCAAGACAACGATGTCGACAAAGACACGGCCCTCCTTACAGGGGGTCCATTTGGGTGCATGTCATTGATTTTGGTCAAGCCTGGGTGGTCTCCGAGCCGTACCGTTCTTGCGTCGCGGACAATGCATTTACAGATCCAGAATTTGCGGGTGATACACCTTAAAACGGCGTTCTGTGACTTCGCACAAATGGGTCCGAACGGATTTATGTCCACTCACTGAACAAAGGTACTGGAATGAGCAGCTCGTCGACAGTTAGTCACTAAACTAGGCCAGGCACTATGTAGCAAGATGTAACATGTAGCTATCGATATCGTCCAGTGTTCGGAGGTATTTTCCCAGTTCGTGGGTGAGTAGTCATGTATCATGACCGGATGGTTGTGGAAGATGCCCTTGGCC
>JBBPKC010000709.1:0-11489 GCA_038089055.1 Tylopilus aff. balloui
TACGGAAGTGGGGAGGCTGCCTTGGGCCATCTATTGTCGCATGTTCTCACCGGATCTGGAGACGTTGGCATTCTTGCATGGACCGGGGAGTCGGGCCGTTTCAACAGTTGTCTGCCGGCCCGTATTATTGTGTTCAACAGACCACCAACATCGCACCTCCCGTCGCCTGTTCCAGACGATGAGATGGAGAGAGCTGTTACGGCACCATATACTTCATCCTTCGACCTCAATGTGGCTCTCAAACTATACAACTGTCTCAGAGAGCTTCCTCCACCTTGGTTTGCTGCGAATCGGATGAAGCTTCCATGCATTGCCTTTCACCTCCCCCCCCTTTCCTCTTGCAGAACGCACTCGGGTTGGGTTTTTCGTTTTTCGCGTGGATACTGCCCCTTTTGGGCTGGTAAAGATCAAGACGAAACAGGACCTCTCTCAACTGAAGACACTGTACCTTGTTCACCCTTGGTTGGATTCTCTCCTCGATCACGATCATACACAAAGTGGCGCGTTCGTAGGAGACGACGGATCTGATGACGAGTCGTCATCGAACGACGAATTTTTCAACGCAACTGATGGCGACTTTGATGATGAGTCGTCATCGGACGACGAATTTTTCGACGCACCTGAAGGTGACTCTGATGACGAGTCGTTACTGGGCAATTTTGGACTCAAGCCATGGTCGCATCCCATTCCCGTGTATGCGGTACCAGTGAACAGAGAGACGCGAGCACGACGGCTCGCTACGCGTCTCAGACAGCCGTTTGGCGCACTCTTGGTTGCGCTTGTGGGTCGACGCGGGTCGGATTACAAACGGGTCGCGGCTGATAGCTTGATTAAGGTAGCATTTCAGGACAATGTCTCCCTACGTGACGTTCTGGACAACATACGGACGCTCGACGTTTTGTAGTATGCGTAATAATATCACAGACACAATTCAACTTCTGTTGAGTCTACCGTTTCCCCCACAAACGGAGAGGGTACATGATGGTACAGTAGGGAGCGGTCACAAAACAACCGACTAAAGACGTGATATAAACAAGCCCTGCGGTGCATTCTTCAGTAGGTTCTCCAGGATACGATACACGAGTGTGTCGTCCATTCGCGTTCGCGGCCGGTACAGTTCGTGATCCCGCCTCCGTCTGGTTGCGGCAGCACGGTTTCTCTCTCGTCGCACTGTGTCTGTTCTAGTGAAGTTTCATACTGGAGCCGCGCAGCTTCGAGGCCCATTGTCAAACGATTGTGGATGTTGTCCCTCGCGGCCGTGAGTTCCACGAGCTTCTTCTGTATTTTCATCGAAGTGATCAGGAGGTGGTATCTAATCCAGAGAGGAGTGAGCTGAACAGACCACCGGCGATCATTCCTCCGCGGTGCCGGCCTGGTACCCTCGCAGGAACACTCATGGGTGGACGCTTCAGAACATATTGCTTATTCGCTTCTACACGGAGGATTGGGCCCCGTACCTGGGTCTGCAATTAGCGAACCACGAGGAGTCACGAGAGGTGATCGCAGAGATGGAGCAAGCCGCCGGAGTGTCCTCAGATCAGCTGATTGTCCTTCGCCCAGGCCTGACGAGCATTCGGGAAAAGTTGCGACTTGCTTCGACGCGACAGGCGAAACGGGTGGAAGACGCGACTTACTCTCTGCTAGGGATTTTCTTGGTGACGCATTCCGGCAATATATGGAGAAGGGGATGCAGCACTGGGATGACTGTTGTCGCATGTTCTCATCGTATCCCGAGATGTAAGCGTCCTTGCATGAACCGGAGAGTCTGGCAGTTTCAACAGTTGCCTGCCCGCCCGCATTACTGTGTTCAATGGACCAGCAACGTCGCACCTCCCGTCACCCATCCGAGACGGCGAGTTGTTGGCATGTCGTACACTTCCCCCTTCGACCTCGACGTAGCTCTCAGACTACGATTGTCTCAAAGACCTTCATTTGCAGCGAGCCGGATGAAGCTCCCATGCACTGCCTTTCCCCCCTTTTTTTTCCTCTTGCAGAACGCACCCAAGTTGGGTATCTCACGCGGATAACCCTTTCGGGAAGGTGGAGATCAAGACGAGACAAGATCCTTCTCAGATGGTGTCTCTGTACCTCGTTCACCCATGGTTGGATTCACTCCTCGAGCAGGTAAACACGCGAATGGACGTCCCACCGCCGCCTTCACCAAACACAGACAATGAAGACGGATCTGACGATGACTTTGACCAGTCGCCATCAGAAGACCCTGAACTTGAATCATGGTCACGTCCTGCTCCACACACGTGGCGCCAGTGGGCAGAGAGACGCAAGCACGGCGGCTCGCTGCACGTCTCAGACAGCCCTTCGGCGCACTTTTAGTCAGGTCTGAGGAGACGAGTCAACGTGTGTCGGATTGCAAACGGATCGCGGCTGATAGCTTGATCACGATAGCATCTCGGGTCCACGTCTCGCTGAGGACCACGTATGAATACTCGATGTGTTGTGACTTGCATAGCATCTCGGACGTGATCCAACTTCTAACGGGTCGTTGCCCCTCCTGAACAGTTCTACTTCAATCTTAGGACAGATCGCCCGTCCTTTCTAGGGTTGCACACGGGTACGGGTAACACCGCGGTATTCTGGCCATGGGTACAGCGGGTACGGGTACGGTGTTGGAATGGACCAACCCGCGCAACACCGCGCACCCGTAAGGCGGTGTACGGGTTTGCACTAGTGATGGCTACATTCGGTTCAAGTTTAGTGGTAGCACTGAACCGAACCCTTTCTTCGGTTCACGTTCACGTCCTGCTGAACTTTTTTCCATCGGTTTGGAACGCGTTCGAACCCATCGTTGTTCGAGTATGGCCAGCCTTGACAGGGACGATGTACACAGCCACGGTTGGAAAGCCTTCGATCTCGCACCTAGGCCTCAAAGTCAACCTGAGTCGTATTGCAGCCGTGACAGGCTATCACTACCAGAAGGCCCCTTGAAGTTGTCATCACTTCTTTCTAGTTTTTCTTCGACAGGTCAGAAGGCTGTCTGTGGAGTAGCACGAGCCCAACGTGCTCCGATGCTACTACAACCCCAGACACGTTCTGGAGATGATACTCGTAAGTTGATTGTCTAGTTTGGGACAGGAATTTTGGTATATGAAACCAGACCTTTGGCGTCAATACGTGCCCCCTTCCGCGATGTCGAACGACTCCCCATGCGTTGGTTGTGCCGTTGGTCATCCTGGCGAGCTACTGGACTGGATGTCTCTCAAATCCAATGGTTTCGCGACGTTGACGATAATGCGTCTCTCCCTCAGCGTCATGCATCCAACACGGTTGCCGCCAGTAGTTCCGCATCCCTTCACCTGCGGCCAGGCTTGCTGGCCAGCGTCGGGCCATTTCGTCGATGGTTTCGTGTCGACCATCCAACAATACTGTTCGTTCCGGCAAGCGGAAATCGCCCTCTGCTGGGCTCACTGGCAGTTAAGACAACCCTGGGTCTCCAGATCAGTGCCGCGGTGACAACAACCGTGGCTTTAGTGATTTTATTCTATGGACACTAACGCCAGTCTGTCTGATGGCCTTGCTGTCGCTGGCGTGACTGACGACGACTATGCAAGCGATCAAATATCAGCTATGGTGCTTGGCGATGCTGATCCTGCGGTGAGTGGCAGATAGGGCCTAAATCAGCGTGTTTGTGCTCACTCACTGGCTGGATGTAGCAACACTCAATCTGGTGCCCAACGCTCTCCCACATGACATGCAATTACCATCCCAGGGTCTGCAACCCTTTCAGAACGAGCGTTCTCATCCGGTGGACTTACTGGAACTCCACACCGCAATAGGATGGCTCCCGAAGTGTTTAAGGCCCTGCGGTTGCTAAAGGGTGGCTATTGGAATGGACACATTCAGGCCACAGTCGAGGCAGAGCCATACGCACATAAGCAGGCAGTTTTTTATCAATTCACTGGGGAGGATGACTTCGATATAGTGCAAGAGTAACAACTACGACTTAGTATTGCCGCATGTTGGAATAACTTCATCCCTGATTAGCGGTTGAACGTTGAACCGAACGCAAGATTCGGTTCATCGAACGTTCGGTTCAGCATTCAGAAATTTATCTAGGGAACCGGACTGAACCGGTGTGACTGGGCACCGGCGCAGCTCCGATTTTCTTAGGATCCTCGAATAACACCCAATCATACCACTAGCTGTGCTTCTATATCTGTTTCATTCCAGGTTGCTCCAAGGACTGACAATTGATTTCACGCCCCCCGGCTCCATCTTGTTGCTAAACGCTCACTTTCTTTGTAGCTTGATAGTATGCCAGCGCCCACATTCTGTCTTGACAGTTTTCCAACTATTCGCTTCTTGTCTTGCACCTATCCAGGTAGCACATGAGCACCGGTTCTCATCCAACCACTTCACCTACAACCATGTGCTTGTCAATGAAGTGGTTTCCTCGGCTCTGACTCAGACTTCCCCACTGCAACAGATACTGTCGCAATTCTTGACCTGCACGGATCTGGACCTACGACGACAACAGCATGCATGAACCGGGCGATGAAGCATAAAAATCCGAGGTTGTCACCTGCGACCTGTACCGCTATGGCCCCCAAAATGGCCACCAACTCTTCCGCTCTTCCTGCTCTCGTTGGATCCACTGAGCTTCTCTGCTCTGCCAAACGGAATGCTGTAACTACGACGGTCTCTGCAGCTATGTGAGCAGACCCGAAAGGCCCATGCTGACAATCACCATTCCAGCACGGAAGGAGTTGAAACATGCAGCCCCGCAGCCTGCTAGTCTATTGACAGAGCCCCGGCCCAATGGTGAGCTGTTCTTAGTCTGCGACCGCAAGTTTTGTGTGCGGCCCCCAGTACAGTGGATCAGTTCCTGTCGTCCCCCAAACACCTGGAATCATCGTCAGTTCCTTGGGAAGAAAATGAGAACGAGACGGCCTTACTCAAGTTGGTCACTTTGCGCAAGTATCTAGAAATAAGACGCAACCCACTGATGCAACGACGACATTGGAAATGTGTGAGCCTCTGTTACTACAACTCTGTAGTCAGCGTCGAGCCAAAAAGTGGGACGCACGATTCCGAGGAACTGCGTGCAGCGGCCGTACGACGTCTGGCAAGCATATAATTTAGATGACCACGTTCATAGAGCCCGCACAGGTGACGCCGACGTACGGACTTGTGGCATCGTTGGGTTCGATGGCGAAGCGGGTGGGTTGCTGCTGCCGACTGGTTCGTTCGGAGTAATCGATCCAGTCAGAACTCACGCAAGGACTGGGGTCTCTGCTTCACCGAATCTACCTAGATCGGCATGTCAGACGTAACGTGGCGGTCGCATTCGTTCGAACGACCTACTCCTCAAAAAGGTCTGGAGGCAGCTGACTCGAGGGTAAGCCGAACAGACCGGTCGACTGATTGCCATTCGGACTGTGGGCAATCTGGGATGCACCGTGCTGCCACCTTGTTATGAGTTTTAGTACGCCTCATACTGGTCAATCACTGTCCGCAGACCCTCGGTAGGCGAGTAGGAAGCGCTGAACCTAAGTATCGATCTGCAGTGGCACTGTAGTCGAGCTCGAAGCGGTGCTGCAGTGCACGTAGGAATGTGAGTGACGACAACTGTCAGACGGAAACCCAACAGCCCTGCAGACTCATCATGTTCGTTTTGCCACTTATTCAACAACGTCCGAGGTACAAGCCACTCTTATTGCAGTAAAAGCAATGTCGAGTGGCGAGTGGGGTTGTTCAATGCCTCGTTCGACCCACGAGGCGTTAATCTGCTGCAGACTCGGATTCTTCGCCATGCAGCTGAATGACACAAATTTGGTAGACTTTACCCAGCCTTCAAACTCTGCGCTGGTTCCATAATAGAGCCACAATTCTCAAGTTTTATCGCCCTGGACTAGTACGGTTGATCGTCTGTGGACAGCAAATTGTCCGGGGATATCCATGCGATTTGACCCTGGAATGATGGGTTTGGGTATGACCACTTTGGGGCACTTCCATGATCAGCACGCTACGAAACCGCATGGTAGACCATGAGGCAGTCTGAGCGCTCAATGAATGCCTTCGAAACCGCTCGACCAACCCTCTGCTCCAACCCCCCATCATCCAACCCTGCAGCAATCGAAGTTCTTTCTCCCTTCGCCTTGTCGACGACTTGGGATTTGTCAAGGACAAATTATTCGAAACGGTACAGCTCTGACTCGTAAAAGCTATTACCGTTCCCATCACTGATTTCGCCACAAAAATGTATTTCTCCACTCTAGATGAATCATACTAGTAAAGTGGGGAGTCGCTCACCTTTGCGTAACTGGGTATCTCCCCAGTCGAACCATTTAAAAAGCATTTCCCGTTCCAATACAATTACTCCTAGCACCGAGGTCAAGGGCGACGATAGGGCTGGTATGTCTGAACGAACGGTTATCATCAGGTGGTCTGACCAGTGTCCCATAGAAACAAAAACGGATTTCGAACATCCGTCTCTCTCAAAAAAACCTCCTCCCATCAACGTCGTACTTTTCGGTGAAACCGGTGTTGGGAAAAGCTCTATAATAAACCTTATTGCGCAGCAAGACATTGCAAGAGTTTCACCAGACGCCAATTGTCGCACGATACAATCCACTCGTTATGATATCTCCTTCGACAACACGGACTTTACCATATTCGATACCGTTGGTCTCGAGGAGCCCCAACTAGGAGTCAACGGCTACTTGAAGGCCATTGAAAAGGCGTACGAGCTTATCGTCAATCTCGACACCGCTGGCGGCATCCACCTTTTGCTGTTCTGCATTCGCGCAGGTCGAATAACATCAACAATGCAGAGCAACTATCGACTGTTCCGTGAATGTGTCTCCGACCAAAATGTTCCCTTAGCGCTCGTTTTCACCGACTTGGAACGGGAAGTCGAAATGGAGAACTGGTGGAAGAGAAACGAAACCTACATAACACACTATGGCATGAAGTGCGATGGTCATGCTTGTATTACGACGGTCCGAAATGACACTCCCGAAGAAGACCCCAAGTATACAGAATCACAAAGGAAAATTCGCGAACTGTTGAAAACCTGCGCCCTGAAAAGCGAGGCGTTCTCACTGGAAGCACTCACTTGGTTCCCGAGGGTTGGGAACTTGATGCGGAGCTTCGTCAAAAAGCAGAGGGTCCCGGGAAGGAAGAACGTTATGCGTGTATTAACGCAACGCTGTGGATTAGACCGGGATACAGCGCGGAGAATCATAGAAGTGATGGAGAAAAACATTGTGGGTACGGAGGATGGGAACAAGGATGAGCATCATGATGACGGGCCTGATAAGAGGGGTCCGAGTGAGGTTGGAAAGGAAGGCCCGGAGGGACTGGGTGACTCAGCCGGGAGTGGACACAGATACAGAGATCGCCATCCGGATGGGGGAGAGGATAACGAGCGCTCGGTGGGGATCGGGAATAGTCCTGTAAGATTTCCTCTCCCTCCAATCTGTCGGACTGACTTTCTCCTGTATGTAATCTAGAAAGAACCTAGCGAATCCATCATCCCCGACCCCAAGCCGAACGAGTCAAACAAGGAAGACGGAGGAAGCATTCTCCTTGATGTATGTGTTTGCTTTGGATCTCATCTCTCGCTCGTCGTACGCGTCGAACTCACTCCCTTCTTTGCGTACTCCAGAGTAGACCTAGTGAACGCAAAAGTGAACCCCCCATCTCTGTAAATAATGTGCCTCGTTCCATTTCGCTGCATCTCATCACTTTGGATACTCTAAACATAGGATTCAATCTCGTTGTCCCCTTTACTAGTATACCCCACTTTCCGTGCACCAGACCTCCACATCGACGATACCGTCCTCAATCTGTGGAAGCAAGATCAACTGACAAACGTAGAGTCGTTACTGACGACATCAATCACGACCTCTCAGGATACAAACCACCATTTATTTGCTAGCCGAGCCCTCATCCGGACACGTTTGCAAGAGTGGGATGAGGCGCTCGTAGATGCCGAAAAGGTTCGGGTTCAGTACTCGCGGCGGTATCGTGTATGTTAATCCTGACGCTAATCTACATCAAGGCCATCGATATCCATCCGTGCGCCATTGCTTACATCGCAAAGAGCATAGCGCTCGTTGGCAAGGGTCAAAGACATGACGGATATCGCACCTGTGACATCGCATTTGCGCCCTTTCACTCCGCTCATGTCACATTTTTCCTTCTGATCAAGGTTGGTGTTCAATTCATGTGTCTTTCACATAGTGATGTTTTGCAGGCAGTTATTGTGTTCAGGGCCGGGGAACATCTCGACGCGATATCGCGCATAGACGACCTCATTGCCACTGTCTCGCCCAACCCGATATATCATGTCGTCCAGGCATGTCCATGACCTGCTAACACATAGGAACATCACTACTGACGCCCTCAGTAGGCATATATGCATCTTCTATTGGGAAACTCACATATGGAGAGCGACGACTTTGAAGGTGCGATTGAGTCGTTCGAGCGCGCTAGAGCCCAAGTGCGACATGACTCAAGTGGAGTACCTACGCTGATCTCACTGGTGAGCTTCGCAACAGGTATCTTGCGACATCGCGGGATCGCTCATTGTTTAACAGATTACCGGATGGAAGTTGGGCAATCTCAGCACGATGATCCGACAGTGTCTATGCGAGTCCCTGTATTCGGCAGGTCGCATAGGGGATGCAGTCAAGTGTTATCACGATATAGAAAGTGGATTGGCAACGGAGACCAAGGTGGATGACGAGCATTTAGAATGGGCACACAGTGAGTACGGTGCGTCTGGCAGCGTGTTTGCTTACATAATAAGTCCCGCTAGAGTTCAAACAACGTGCCTTCAAGAAACTAGAGCATCTCGGAGATGCAGCTACAAATGCCCAGCGACACGACGAGGCTATCTCTCACTATACTGCTGCACTGTCTCTCCAGCTCCTCTCCCCACAAGGCATTCTCATCAAGCGAGGCAAAGCATACGTGGCAACTGGCTGCTGGGAAAAGGCTCTGGACGATGCAAGCAAGGTATATCAATCTCGACGCTTGCAGATATCTCTCATTGATGTATCATCAGGTTGTTGTCCTTGATCCCCTGTCCCCGTGGGGCTACGAGCTCAAGCATGGAGCTTTACACATGAAAGGTGACTACGACGATGCAATCCATGCGTTCGAGACAATGCTCTCGAGGATTGAACGGTCGCCTGATCCAGACATCCGTCGTGAGTAGTATGATCACTATGATGAAATCTTTGTTCATATTATCCGATAGAGCGCTATGGCCAATATAAAACCCCATCGAAGATCCGAACGAGGATACGCAGAATCGTTGAACGGACTCTACGAAACTCTCCTCGCGTGCTCATCAACACGACTACCGGGTCCCTCTGCAATAGAACCGAGCGGGAATCCGCTTTTGAATCTTCGCCAATATTTAAGGAACTCGTCTCATCAATGACGACTCACATCAACCGCTCTCGCGTCAAGCGCGAAGTCCAGCAGTATTTCCAATACGTGATGCTGTCACACAAGTGGGAAGAAAACGAACCGTTGTTTGAGCAGGTGATACACATCCCGGTCTACAACCTCGACCCATCACCAACTCACGACAAGCTACAAATGTTTTGCAAGATCGTCCGGGAGGCGGGATTCAAATGGGCATGGAGCGATACATGTTGCATAGACACGGGAAAGCACGATGTGCACCAGGAAGCGTTAGTGGCGATGTTCAAGTGGTATCGTGGGTCCGCCTTGATGATCGTATTCCTCCGTGGTGTCGGGTCCGCATCACAGCTCGGCGCTCTGGCAGGGAGCATATGGAACACTCGCGGGTGGACACTCCAGGAGTACATTGCTGCCAAGGTTATTCACTTCTACACGGAGGATTGGACGCCATACCTGAATCTGGAATTATCGAACCACAAGGAGTCACGAGAGGTGATCGCAGAGATGGAGAAAGCTACCGGAGTGTCTTCGGATCAGTTGGTCGCCCTCCGCCCAGGCCCGACGAACATTCGGGAAAAGTTGCGTCTTGCTTCGGTGCGACAGACGAAGCGGGTGGAAGATGCGGCGTACTCGCTGCTGGGGATCTTCTCAGTCACAGGTATATCCCCAACATACGGAAATGGGGAGGCTGCCCTGGGCCATTTATTGTCGCTTATTCTCACCGGATCCGGAGATGCCGGCATCCTTGCGTGGACCGGAGAGTCTGGGAGTTTCAACAGTTGCCTGCCCGCCCGCATCACTGTGTTCAACGGACCCCCAACATCGCACCTCCCATCACCCATTCCGGACGATGAGATGGAGAGAGCTGTTACTGCGTCATATACTTCCCCCTTCGACCTCGACGTGGCTCTGAGATTATACAATCGTCTCAGAGAGCTTCCTCCGCCTTGGTTTGCTGCGAATCGGATGAAACTTCCATGCATTGCCTTTCAACTTCCTCCCCTTTCCTTTCGTCGAGCGCGCCCGGGTTGGGTTTTTCGCGCGGATACTGTCCCTTTTGGGAAGGTAGAGATCAAGACGAGACAGGATCTCTCTCAAATTAAGACACTGTACCTCGTTCACCCTTGGTTGGATTCCCTCCTCGATCACGAACATACACAAAGTGGAACGTTCGTAGGAGAAGATGTCGCGCTGCCATCATCGCCGAGCACAGACGATGAAGAGATATATGACGACGAATCTGAAGACGAATCTGAAGACGAATCTGGTAACTTTGATGACGCGTCGCTTTCGGACGATCCTGGACCTGACCCACAATCGTATCCTGCTCCCGTGCACGCGGCACCTGTGAATATAGAGACGCGAGCACGACGTCTCGCTGCACGTCTCCGACAGTCGTTCGGCGCACTCTTAGTCAGGCCTGCAGAGACGAATCGACGCGTGTCGGATTACAAGCGGGTCGCGGCTGATAGCTTGATCATGGTAGCATTTCGAGACGACCTCCCACTGAGCGGTATCCTAGACAATGTACGGACGCTCGACGTTTTGTAACATGTATAATATCACAGACGCGATCCACGAAAGGAAAGAGAATATACCCGATGGTACGGTAGGAGACAGTGATAAGACAGCCGGACAACTAAACTGTAAGCGCATGGCATACACATCACGTGCACTACACTATATCTTGCCGCACCTCGTAGAGTGGCACAGAGCGTCCTCCTTGTGCCCGTACTTCGTAGTCACCCTATAGATCGTGGTCCAGTTCTGTTCCCATCCGATCCCCCCAGTGTTTCCGCCATTAGCCACGACGGGCTTTCACTAACGCAACGTAGTCAAGACATGCGGTCCACTCTTTAGCCCCCGTGGACCGTGCGGCTGCGAAGGACGACTTTCGCGAGCGTCTGACCGTGGAGCTCGAAGCTGCATGACTCCAGTATCAAACCAAGGAACAGGCACGACGCAACGGGAAAGAAATTGTGCCGAGAGACGAGGAAGTAGTGTACTGTCAGGGTGCGCTATCGACGTGATTAGGTGCCGATCAGTTGTACTTTACCAGTTTTTGGGAATCGTTTCGTTTCCGTTGTGAA
>JBBPKC010000712.1:0-11395 GCA_038089055.1 Tylopilus aff. balloui
ATCCAGTTCTCCCTTCATATATAAACTCTATAGTTTACTATCTATAGACCTTAGTTTGAATATCAACATAGATGACATAGATGATCAACTCCTGATCCTCTCTCTGTGACCTCTGCTGAGGGCTTGATATCCACTCTTCTTTCTTCAACTTGACACCCTCATCTCTAACCTCCAACTCTTTGACCTCTGACCTTCTGACCTCCAGCCCTCTGACCTCTGGCTCTCTGACCTCTGGCCCTCTAATCTCTAGACCTCCAGTCTCCAACCTCTAACCCCTGTTCAAAATCCTAGAGTAAGATATCTATACAAGGGCACATCACACATGGTAAAGCCAATGTCCCATTCATCTCAACTCTGGAGTTCCAGAGTTGCATAGGAGTCCATCCATTCAGTCTTAACAGTCAGTGACAATAGTAATAGAATGAGAGATTCCCTAAAGTAGATGTTTTCACTCTTCTAGGGCAAGAATAACAATGAGTAGTTTATGATTATAGATATTATAGTTGCATTGGGCTGGGAGGATGGTTTTGGAGAAGTAGACACAAGGGTGTAGGTCTCCATTGTCATCTTCTTGTTAAAGAATGGCTCCAGCAGTAACGAGAGATACATTAGTCATAAGGGTAAATGGTTTGGTGGGATCAGGAAGTTGCAAGACTGGTATGGCAACAAATCATAGTTTGAGTGCATTGAAGGTATATTGGTGAATGGGGAGCCAGCTCCAAGAAGTATTCTTGGTGGTTAGTAGAGTTAGTAAAGTGACCAAATTAGAGAAGTTTAAAATAAACTTTCAATAAAAATTACAGAATTGTTAAGACTGAATGGATGGACCCCTGTGCAACTCCAGAACTCCAGAGTTGAGGCAAACAGGGCATTGGCTTCACCTTATGTGGTATACCCTTGCAACAGAATCATACCCCAGGATTTCAGGCAAAATGTCTGAGGGTCGGAGGGAGGAGAGAGGGCATCAAGCCCTCAACAAAGGTCATAGGAGAACGAGAGGAAGATAGACTCAGTTATCTATGTTGATATTCGAACTGAGATCTACAGGCAGTAAACTACAGAGCTTTATATATAGGGGGAGAGTGTTAAGAGTGAACGGATGGACTCCTGCACAACTTTGGAACTCCAGAGTTGAGGCAAGCAGGGTATTGGCTTCACCTTATGTGGTGCGCCCTTGCAACAGAATCAAGCCCCGGGATTTTGAGCAGAAGGGTCAGAGGTCAAAGGTCAGAGGGCCAGAGATCAGAGGGCCGGAGGTCAGAGGGCCAGAGATCAGAGGGCCAGAGGTCAGAAGGTCAGAGGTCAGAGGGTCAGAGATCAAAGAGAGGATGTCAAGCCCTCAGAAGGGGTCATAGGGAGAGGATCAGGAGTTGGTCATCAATGTTGATAGTCTATGTTGATATTTGAACTGAGGTCAACAGGCAGTAGACTACAGAGTTTATATATGGAGGGAAAACTGGATAACTAAGTCCAGAGTCGAAATAAAGTATATACTAGAAGTGTCAAGTGTTGGCTCTATTGAGTCAGAGCCTTAGGATCATGCTTCGAGTGAGCAATGACATCAGAGTAGTTCTAATACCGAAGGGTAAAGCATAAGGGAGTATGAGTAGTCTGGAAGAGCAGAAATGGAAGATGAAAGTCAGAGGAATTTACTAATGTAAGTCCGGAAGAAATGAATGAAGCAGAAGACAGGAATTAGTCCAGAGTTATACCGGTGTTTGTCTGGAAGGTCCAGAGTTGGCTTTTGAAGCCTGGGATATGACAGAGAGCTAGATGACTAACTTTGGAGTCAGAGTGAAGTAAGTATCGGAAGTGTCAAGTGTTGGCTCTACTGAGTTAGAGCCTTAGGATCATGCTCCGAGTGAGCAATGACATTAGAGTAGTTCTAATACCGAAGAATGAAGCATAAGAAAATATAAGTAGTCTAGAAAAATGGAAATGGAAGACGGAAGTCAGAGGAATTTACTAATGTAAGTCCAGAAGAAATGAATGGAGTGGAAGACAGAAAATAGTCCAGAGTTATACCAGTGTTTGTCCAGAAAATCTGGAGTTGGCTTTTGAAGCCCAGGATATAACAAGAATCCTATGAAGGAATGTATTACTTTTACTGTGCGAGGAGGTGACCAATCATGAATCACTTGTAGTTTCAAGGGATCCATCTGTGTAGTCCCTTGGCCAATGATCAGCCCCAAGAATTTGATCTATAGAGTATTAAAGGAGCATTTGGCAAGTTTTAGAATGAAACTGAGCTCTCAGAACTATTGAATTACTCATAGGGTATGTTCATGATGAATGATGAGATTAGTGGAGTGGATGCCATAGTCATCCATATATATCTCTAGCTACCCTTCTGCTATCATGTTAGTGAAAGAGTAATTTATAAATGCTTGAAAAGTGGATAGGGCATTGCAAAAACCAAAAAACATCACCATCAATTTTAACAAGTCTAGGGGTATATGAAGGCAGCCTTTCACTGATCTTCAGGGTGAAGTCAGATATTATTATATCCCCATCTAATGTTGAACTTAGTAAAAATTGTGGACTTCTGTATATATTCAATGAGAATATTGACTAGAGAGTGTGTGTTATATCCCAGGCTTCAAAAGCTAACTCTAGATCTTCTGGATGAACACTGGTATAACTCTAGACTATTTCCTGTCTTTGTTATATCCTGGGCTTCAAAAGCCAACTCCGGACCTTCCAGACAAATACTGGTATAACACCAGACTATTTCCTGTCTTCTACTCCATTCATTTCTTCTGGACTGACATTAGTAAATTCCTATGACTTCCATTTCTCATTTGCCTCCATTCCCGTTCTTTCGAACTACATATGCTTCATCCTTTGGTATTAGAACTACTCTGATGTCATTTCTCACTTGGAGCATGATCCTGAGGCTCCGACTCAGTAGAGCCAACACTTGACACTTCCGGTACTTACTTTACTTCAACTCTGGAGTTAGTCATCTAGCTCTCCCCCTGTATATAAAGCTCTGTAGTTTACTGCCTGTAGACCTTAGTTCGAATATTGACATAGACTATTGATATAGACGACTAAGTCTATCTTCCTCTCGTTCTCCTGTGACCTTCGTTAAGGGCTTGACGCCCTCTCTCCTCCCTTTGACTCTCAGACCTCTGACCCTCAGACCTCCGACCCTCAGACCTCCAGACCTCAGACCTCCAGATCCTGGACTTCCAACCTCCAACCTTCCGTCCGAAATTCCGGGGCATGATTCTGTTGCAAGGGCGCACCACATAAGGTGAAGCCAACGCCCTACTTACCTTAACTCTAGAGTTCTAGAGTTGCACAGGACTTAGTCAGTTCACTCTTAACAGTCTTCTACTCTGTTCATTTCATTCAGACTTACATTAGTAAATTTCTCTGACTTCCGTCTTCTATTTGTCTCTATTTCTGTTCTTCTGGACTATTTATATTTCCTTATGCTTTTGTCATATCCCAGGCTTCAAAGGCCAACTCCAGATCTTCTGGATGAACACTGGTATAACTCTGGACTATTTCCTATCTTCCACTCTGTTTATTTCTTCCAGACTTACATTAGTAAATTCCTCTGACTTCCATTTCTCATTTGCCTCCATTCCTATTCTTCCAGACTACTCATACTTCCTTATGCTTCATCCTTTGGTATTAGAACTACTCTAATGTCATTGCTCACTTGGAGCATGATTCTAAGACTCTAACTCAGTAGAGCCAACCTTTGACACTTCCAGTATATATTTCATTCTGACTCCAGATTTAGTCATTTGGTTTTCCCTCCATATATAAACTCTATAGTTTACTGCCTGTAGACCTTAGTTTAAATATCAACATCAACATAGATAATCAACTCCTAATCCTCTCCTTGTGACCTCTGTTGAGGGCTTGACGTCCTCTCTTCTCCCTTTGACTTGATGACCTTATCTCTGACCTCTGATCTGACCTCTGGCCCTCTGACCTCCAGCCCTCTGACCTCCAGTCCTCTGATCTCCAGCCCTCTAACTTCTGGTCCTCTGACCTCTGACCTCCAACCCCCGTTTGAAATCCCAGGGCAAGGTTTTGTTACAAGGGCACACCACACAAGGTAAAGCCAATGCCCCATTTATCTCAACTTCAGAGTTCCAGAGTTGCACAAGAGTCCATCTGTTTAATCCCAACAGTATATTCAAACTCACACTTGCATTAGAATCCCCAACCATGTCAATCCACATGACATAGTCATGTGCAAGGGCAATAGACAACCCTTTCAATGTCTTAAGCAGCAACTGTTGAGCCCCTGACCTCGTTAAACAATTTCTCAGCTTCTCTACTTGTTAGCATACTCCATTTGCATCTCAAGCACACCTGTCTTTGCGATTTCCTATACCTGGAGCACATATTGAAGAGCTTATGGACAATGGCGACCCTGCCAACCTCCCTAGCTTTCACACTTCTAGCATTTGTGTCAATTTAGTAGACCTAGATGGACTCAGAGACGATTCTCCCAGTGACTCTGACCTTCCAGCAGATGACCTTGACTCCAATTCATCTAATGAAGAAGAACATATCCTACAAGACATGCTCACTAATCTAGCAAGTGCTATCTGGGTCGTCACCTGCTCTTCAAAAAGAGAACCCTCACAATGGACAAAAGTCCAGGAACCAGACCAGTTTGATGGAATAGATCCCTGCAAACTCTAGATTTTCTTAGTCCAATGTGAATTGAACTTCCAAAATCATCTGAAAGCCTTTGCCTCCAATCATGCCAAGGTCACATTCACCCAATTGTACCTAAAGGGAATAGCACTGGAATGGTTCAAACCAGACCTCCTTCAGATGGAAAACCCCATACTCCATCCCTTTTGGATGGATGATTTCAAGGAGTTTTTCCTGGAGTTACAGACCAACTTCAGATCACACAACCCTGTCGGAGATGCAAAGCACCAACTAGATCACTTGACAATGAAGGATGGTCAAAGGATTAATAGATATGTGGTGGAATTTAACAGGATAGCTTCACAAGTCT
The DNA here is from genome assembly GCA_038089055.1 of Tylopilus aff. balloui. Taxonomy (NCBI): domain Eukaryota; kingdom Fungi; phylum Basidiomycota; class Agaricomycetes; order Boletales; family Boletaceae; genus Tylopilus; species Tylopilus aff. balloui. Next base: position 5,000 of record JBBPKC010000712.1, read on the forward strand.
GGGACTATGGAGAAAACACTCTTGGTACTATTTCTACAATAGCCTTCTGGACCACATCAAAGATGAAATCTCATGAGTCAGCAAACCCCTCATGCTCTCTGAACTCCACCAACTCACCCACACCATTGATGCATGCTATTGGGAATGCAAGTCTAAGATTAATTGCCAGGCAAAACCTTCTCATAACATCTCCAAGACATCCAACAAAACCCACACCTTGTCCACTGGCTCCTCTGGCTCCTCCAAGGATTCCCAAGGGAAGTTCACCAGCATTTCCAACAACTCTGGAGTCTCTACTTTTTCTAAACTGTTAAGACTAGACTGACGAAGTCCTATACAACTCTGGAGCTCTGGAGTTGACGCAAACGGGACATTGGCTTCATCTTATGTAGTATGCCCTTGCAATGGAATTATGCCCCAGGATTTCAGGTGGAGGGTTGGAGGTTGAAGATCTGGGGTTCAGAGATCTAAGAGTTGAAGATCTGAGAGTCGGAGGTCTGAGGGTTGGAGGTCTGAGGGTCAGAGGGAGGAGAGAGGGTGTCAAGCCCTTAACGAAGGTCACAGAAGAATGAGAGGAAGATAGACTTGGTCATCTATGTTGATATTTGAACTGAGGTCTGCAGGTAGTAAACTACAGTGTTTTATATATGGGGGGAAAGCTAGATGACTAACTCCAGAGTTAGAGTGAAGTAAGTACTGGAAGTGTCAAGTGTTGGCTCTACTGAGTTGAAGCCTCAGGATCATACTCCAAGTGAGCAATGACATCAGAGTAGTTCTAATACTGAAGGTTGAAGCATAAGGAAGTATGAGTAGTTTGGAAGAATGGGAACAGAGGCAAATGGAAAATGTAAGTTAGAGGAATTTACTAATATAAGTCTAGAAGAAATAAATGGAGTGGAAGACAGGAAATAGTCCGGAGTTATACTGGTGTTTGTCCAGAAGATTTGGAGTTGGCTTTTGAAGCCCAAGATATGATAGAATCAAAGAAGGAGATAAATGGAAAGCCACCTTCATGTGCCACAGAGAATCCTTTGAACTCCTTGTGATGTATTTTAGCCTCACCAATTTGCTAGCAACCTTTCAAACCATAATGAACAAGATCCTCACAGACCTCATAGAACATGTTACAGTCTACATTGACGACATTATGATATTCATTAATGGCAATGATGCTCTACACAATCAACTCATCCTCAAAGTGCTGAAGAGACTAGAAGAACATGACCTCTTCACCAAACCAAAGAAGTACTTTTTCAAAGTCCAGGAAGTAGAATTCCTAGAAATAACCATTACTCCTAACAACAACAAAGTGACTGCCATCCTTAATTGGCCAACACCCACATCTCTCAAAGGAGTAAGGAGCTTCCTCAGATTTGCCAACTTCTACTGCCACTTCATACAGGACTACACTAAGATCACTAGACCACTCAACAATCTACTAAAGAAAGATGTTACCTTTCACTAGGAAGAACTACACCAAGGAATGTTTAACCAGTTAAAGCACCACTTCACCATTACCCCTATCCTGCAGTTTCCCAACAACAATAAAAGGTTCCAACTAGAAACTGATGCCTTAGACTATATAACTGGAGCAGTACTCTCCATTGAACACGAAGGACAGTACTACCCCATTGTCTACTCATCCCACTCTATGTCGCCAAAAGAGAGAAACTACCCCATTGCTAACAAAGAAATGCTAAGTGTCATCTACATATTAGAACAATGGAGACATTACCTTAAAGGTACAACACATTCCTTCAACATATGGAATGATCAATCTCCAATGGTTCATGCAATGACAAGACCTAAGCAGAAGACAAGCATACTGGGCTCTATATCTCTCACGATTCCACCTCACATGGGTGCACAAGTCAGGAAGTACCATGGGTAAGCCAGACATGCTTTCATAATGAGAAGACCATGCTACTGAAGCACATGACAACAATAAACAAATGTTGGTCATACTGCCTGAATATATCTGGCAGACCACCATCAACATTGCCACCAACTTGCAGAGCATACTTACCAAGATAAAACAGACCACTGTACTCTGAAATCCTAGAATGGCAAGACAAAGGGTTCATGCTTGAGGAAAAAGGAACCATAAAAGATGAGAAAGAACAAACGTTAGTATTGGAAAAGAAAGAAAGCAGTAACAATAATGAAGGCTTGACTTAACAAATCATCACCCTTCACATGACTTCCCTATCACTGGCCACCCTGGCATAGAAAAGACTATAGAGCTTATAACCCACTTCTATATCTGGCCTGGCCTAACAACTCAAGTAAAAGACTACATGTCACAATGTGACCATTGTGCACGATTCAAAGGCTCAAACAAAGCACCAGCAGGAAAACTCCAACCTCTGGAAATACCAGAGCTACCATGGGAATACATCTGCAGACTTCATCACAGATCTGCCCAAATCCCATGATCATGACTCAATCCTTGTCATGGTAGATTGACTGTCCAAAGAAGTTAAGTTTTATCCCCTGCAACAAAATGATCACAGCCTTAGGAACCACACAACTATACCTTGCACATGTCTGGAAATACCACAGGTTACTGAAGTCCATCATAATGGACCAAGGACCACAATTTGCCCCCCAAGTCATGAAAGACCTCTGTAAATGATTGAATATCACTCCCAAACTCTCCACTACATATCACCCATAGACAGACAGATAAATTGAATGGATCAACCATGATCTACAACAGTACCTCTGTTTGTTCGCATTAGAAAAACAGGATACATGGACTGACTGGCTACCCCTAGCCCAGTTTGTCTATAACACAAAACAGCAGACCTTTACCAAGAAGTCACCATTTGAGATCACCTGCTCCTACAAGCCACACATGGGTTTTGAACAAAGAACCACCCATATACCTGTCGCCGACTCACTCGCCACCACCATGGAAGATATACTCTGTGATGCCTAAGCTAACATTCTAAGGGCCCAGGAATGCATGAAGCACTATACTGACAAACATCATGCTAATGTGCCCCCCTACTCCATTGGCAACCAAGTATGGCTAAGCATAGAAAACTTGAAGCTGACCCATGCTTCAAAGAAACTCCAAGAAAAATGGCTAGGACAGTACTAGATCACCGAACACATAGGTACCAATGCAGTTAAACTCAAACTGCCCAAATCCATGCGAATCTATCTATCATCAATGTCTTCCACATTAAACCCTATAAAGAATGGTTGCCCCACCAACCCACCTTCCACCCAGGACTCGTTATAGTCACTGCTGACCATGAACAAGAATATGAAGTGGACTTCATTGTTGACTCCAGATACAAAGGCAAATGACTCCAATACCTCATTCACTGGAAGGGATATTCTGAGGAGGATCACACCTAGGAACCCAAGGGAAACCTACTTCCTCATGCAGTAGACTCCATCAATAATTTCCACAGGTCCTGCCCCTCCATCCCTTGCCACCTTAATGTCATAGAAGCCATCTTCTACAATCTCTTTGCCTATTGCAGCCTTCCTATACTTACCACTCCTGACAACCACCTTCCCCTCAATCACCTAGAAGTCAATTTTTAGCAGGGGAGTATTGTAATGATTCTTGCTACTTATGCAATAACCTTCTATACCTGTCACTTGTGAAACTGCAGAGCCCACCAGACACAGTCACATGACCAATTACATCATATCACAAGACCCAGGGTAAGGCTATGGATAATCCCCACAGCCCAGACCATGAACACACCTCTAATGCATGGCATACCTCATGACCATAGCCATATAGCTATGCAAGATCCCATCAGATCTTAACCACAATCCAACCATGATCTGGCCTAGAACTGGACCCTATGACAAGGCATGAGTCATTTCTATTTCACATTCACTTCACATGACTCACAGCCCATGACTCTATTTGCAATTATGCCTTATATGCACAAACACTATATAAACCCATGCATTGGCACTGACGAAGCACTGTCATAGCCTCACCACTGCCTCATCTATGACTTACTTCTATTGCATATGCACAGCCTATGGGGCCTATACCCAATGGCACTTATTTCTCTTACCTCACAACTCACACATGACTTACACAACTACTAGATATAGTCCATGAGACTCCAACCAGCCTCCCAGACTTATACTCTATATAGATAGATACCACCACATGTACAAACAGATAGAATCTATTATAAACTAGCAAGCTCAAGCACTGGAGTCCCTAGTCTTGATTTTATGACTAACCCAGCTAGGGATTAGGCATCTCCATGGTGTGTCTCAATCATGTATTAGTCAAACTGGTTGACTACTTGATACCTGATATATCACCTACTCTTCCCATCAGTTCTATTCGCTTTCTTTGTTTTCTCCTTTAATTCCCTGTTGACACAACATCACTACTTAGCTAATCGTTCCCTCACCTTCTTCTACATTCCATCTGATTAGCTAATACTATTGACTGTCATTATTTAAACCCTAGTTACCCACATGTATTCCTCACATTTCATCTATGTGAATACACATAGTTCCTTGTCACCCTCAGTCTTGCTAAGATCAATCACCTTTGGCTCTCACTCATACTTTTTCTTGATAAGACCATCGCTTAGTTGAGTACTCCTTGTCCCATTTCAACATAATTAAGACAGTGTCTCTGCATAAGTGCCCCACATTAAACAAATCTCCAAGATCCCAACCTTGTGCATAACAGTTGGCCTTTAAAACCTAGGATGTGACATCTATTAAGAATACTCAGTCATTGTGTAATAATGAACTGAGCTGCTTGACAGCACAATGTACATCTTATATACTGTGTCAAATATATAGTAGATCAAAGTGTTGATGCAGGGTTACAATAGATCATAATGAGTTAATGCTACATAGAAGTATAAGTAGAGATTAGTTGACCTTATAGTACTAAACTTCTATCTAGCAATAAAGTTCTGATGGGACAGAGCCCATATTGCTAGTACTAAGAAGAACAGTACTGGCTCAGGTCTTTTGCTTAGTGGTTAAGCTTATACTTTAACACAAAGAGAATAAAGGATCTTGCTAGGATCTATGCAAGCAATAACATAGAAATATCAGAAAGATAAAGTATCATATCTCAGGCCTTAAAGGCCAATTCCAGATCCTCCAAACATACTCCAGCATAACTCCAAACTCTTTTCTGCATTCCTTACTTGTTCACTTTGCCCAGACTGACATTAGTAAATTTCTATAACTTCCATTTCTCATTTGCCTCTTGTTACAACTAACCCTGCTAGGGATTAGGCAGCACTTCACTAGTCACTAGTGGAGGGAGCTTGATAGAAGGGGACTCAAGCAGGGGTTAGAAGGGGGGAGATATCATGAGAGGAGTAGCTCAGGGGGTGTGCTAAGGGCTTGTTATGACTAACCCAGCTAGGGATTAGGCAGCACAGTACTGATCACTAGCAGAGGGAGCTTAATAGAAGGTGCTTCAAGTGGGGATTAGAAGGGAGAAGATGTTACAAAAGGAGTAGCTTTGAGGGGATATGCTGAGGGCTAATCCAGAAGAGATCAAGATTGGAGACTCCAGTGCTTGAGCTCGCTGGTTTATATAGATTCTATCTATTTATACATATGGTAGTATCTATCTATATAGAGTATAAGTCTGGGAGGCTGGTTGGAGTCTCATGGACTATATCTAGTAGTTGTGCAAGTCATGTGTGAGTCATAAGATAAGAGAAGTAAATGCCATTGGGTATAAGACCTGTAGGCCATGCATATGAAATAGAGGTAAGTTATAGGTGGGGCAGTGGCATGACTGTGATGGTACATTGTCAATGCTGATGCATAGGTTTGCATAGCATTTGTGCATATAAAACATAGTTGCAAATAGAGTCATGGGCTATGAGTCATGTGGAAATGAAGGTAAAATGGAAATGACTCATGCCTTGTCATTGGGTCTGGTTCTAGACCAGATCATGGTTAGATCATGGTTAAGATCTGATGGGATCTTGCATAGCTGTATGGCTATGATCATGAGGCATGCCATGCATTGGGGGCATGTTCATGGTGTGGGCTGTGGAGATTATCCATAGCCTTTCCCTAGATCATGTGGTATAATGTCATTGGTCATGTGATTATGTCTGGTGGACTTGTGCAGTTTCACAAGTGACAGGCATGGGAGATTATTGCATAAGCAGCAAGAATTGTTATATCTCTATTTATACTACTTATACTTCATTATGTTTCATTCTCCAATAGTGATACCACTCCAATGTTAGTGCTCACTAGGAGCATGATCCTAAGGCTTTGACTTAGTAGAGCCAACACTTAACACTTCTGGTATATATTTCATTCTGACTCTGGACTTAGTCATCTGGTTTTCCCTCTGTATATAAACTCCATAGTTAACTATCTATAGACCTTAGTTCAAATATCAACATAGAT
>JBBPKC010000716.1:0-11293 GCA_038089055.1 Tylopilus aff. balloui
CAAGAGCGTGTATGAACTAGGCGTGTGTTTCATCGCCGCCGACATGATCTGGACCGCCTTGACTTCCTCGTCTGCGTTGGCACACCCACGCGGGTCAACGCACATAGAGACAGACAGAAAAAAAAAAGGGCACGCACTCATCCCAATGTAACTCTTGGCCAGCAACGAGGCGACTTCGGGTTCTTTCGCCGCCAACTTTTCAAACAAATTCGCCGCCTGCTGATACCGCCCGCTCGCACCGAAATACTTCATCACCCCCGCAGTGAGATGATTCGAGACGACCGTGGCGACCTGGATCTCGGGATCCGAGCCCACTTGCCAGCCTTGTGCACGCATGGGGTCAAACAGCGAGAGGCCCCAGCACACGCACACGCACCTTTCGTAAACAGCGCCTCGACCGCCTGCAAAAACTTGACCTCCCCCTCGCCCGTCGTGATCGGATCCAGCTTGCGGTACGCATCCAACCAATACGTCGGATCGTCCGAATACAAAATCGCGCGGAGCAACGCGGACACGTACGTCTCCTGCCACATCTCCGGCGTCGCTTCGTGTCTGCGCAACCGTCAGCACCCCCCACCCAGAAAAACCTCGGCGGACCGAGAGAGACGCGCGCCGCCACGTACCGCTCCCCTCGTAGATCGACCACGTAGGCCAGTACGCCGCCCGGGATCTTGACGTCCACGCGGACGTCCACCCTCGAGAACGCATTGAAGCAGCAGTAGCACCCGTTCCGGACTTTCCACACGGGCCCCTTGGAGAACCACGCCGAGTTGTCCTCGATCGCGTATGTCAGCGAGTTGATGTACGCCGCGAGCGAGGCCGAGGAGCTCGCATCGACGCCAGAGACGAAGTGGAACGAGCCAAGCTGGGGTGAGTGGGGGACGACCCGTCAGTACCGGCGCGGAAGCCCCAAAAGGCGGGAGGACCGGACCCACGTCTCGCTGACCGGTCCTTCCCGTGCTCTTGACGACATGACACAAATCCGGCGGACCGAGTTCACGAAAGGTTGCTGTGTGAGGGGACTGTTGGGAACGTTGGTCGCGACGGACGGGGATGCACGTACCTAGGCTTTCAGTACGCGACGTCAACGCTTCCCCAATATCGACCTAGGAAATGGTGAGGGCCCTAGCATGACGGTCGACGTTGGACGTCTCACTTCAAACAATTCTGGAACGTCCTTGAACGACGCATCTGCCATCGTCGTGAACAAGTGAGATATTTGTGTCCAGGGCTGTTGCCAAACAACATACACTTGCGTGAGATTCCAGTAATATTTCATTTCTAATGCGCATGCCGAGTACAACTCCAAACGAGACAGCAGCAGTATGTGTAGGGATAACAAAAGGGTAAGTAGTCAACTACCTTGTAGCGAAAAACGTGTACAGTACCGGGCGCTGGCTCGCGCGCGTTCGATACCTCGGACTAGCTATCGGCAAATATTCAGTCTGTGTATGTATATCATGAGGGAACAAACGAGCGGGGAGGCAAGGATATTAAATGGGTAAAAACGCTACCAAGGAACGTGAGTGTGTCGACAGAGAAAGCGGATCCCCGGGCATACAAATTTACTTCTTGTTCAATGTCAAACTTCGCATTGATTCCTCCAAAATCTCTGTGAAATGGCACGAGGGCTTGTCCGCCTTTGCGGGCGAAGATGCGCGTGGAGTGGGTGGTGTAAGGGAAGGCGCAGGTGCGTCGACGTCGACGACCTTGACGACGGCGCGGCCTTCGAGGACCTTGCGCACCTTTTCCGCGTCCCACTGTTTGCTCGCAGAGAGAGGAGAGCCAGCAAACGCCTCCCAGAACGCACAGCCAAGCCTGCTGCTGAGCGTCTGACTTGCGATCGCAGCTGCAGCGGCATGTTCCTTTGATGGCAGCTTTGATGAGTCGGGCGGACTTGGGTACGCAGTCCTTGATTTGTTGTTCGAGCTGAAAAAGTGGGGTCTGAGATTGGCAGCCAGGCCGTGAGGCTGTGTGGTTGCCAGAGGCTGGGGCTGTGTATGGTGAGCATGCTGCTGTGCTGCCATCTTTCCCCAGAGTTGCATGCGATAAGCATCGACGGTCTTGAGGGTGAATGGGTTGACGTCGGCAAATGTATCGAACGCACCAACGCCATGCGCGATGGAAGGGTTGAGGTTTGAGAGCGCGGGGTTGATATTGGCGGAACCCTTTCTCTCGACAAGACCACGGCAGGAGTTGTTGAGACCGGGGTTAAGGTTCTCTTGGAGGATGCGGGATCGGATCGTCTCTTCATAAAAGATGGATGGGTTGAGGATGGGGCTGCCACCGGAAAAGGAAGCCTTGGAGGCCAAGGCGGCGATAGGGGGGATGAAGGTGGCGTGAACCGGTGTGACACCCATACCGCCAAGACCGCCCCAAAAGGCACGGTTGCTGAGCCTGGGAGAGGTAGGGAGGTCCTTCTGTGTATTTGGGGTGACGACGGGCGATGCTACTGCGGACGTGGGAGTCAGAGGCGGGGAAGCGGGTGCGGGTGGCAACTCGGCGGGAGGAGGGAGGTCAGGGAGGGCACGGCCCTCGATGAGACACTTTTTGAGGGCGGCGATCTCCTGGCGGAGGGCGATATTTTCTGACCTGGATGAGCCAAGTTCTGAGCGGATAGCATCGATAAGACGATCGCGTTCTGCGATGTCACCCTCGAGGGTGGAGATATACTCTGGACGAGGGCGATCAGCTGAGGTGGAGGGAGTGAGAAACGGGGTACCTTTGCGACGGACGCGGAAGTTGCGTGCGCTGATCTTGTTGCGGAGCTGACGCTTCTCCTTGCTAGACATTTTCTTGTACTCGTCCGGACTAGGACGCCAGTCCTCTGGTTCGAGGATCTTGAGGGAGGCGGTGTCCTTTTTCGCCTTTGCGTCCTTGTTTTCCTTATCTGGAAGAGGCGCTTTCTTGATACCGCCGGACATGACGGTTCCCCTGCGTGCGGGTCGCGGCTTTGTGGCAGGGGGCGTGTCATCGGAGTGTTCGTCGTCGTCGTCGTCGTCGTCGTCACCAAAGTCAGAGAGAGCCTTTGAGGTAGCGGGTGTTCCGACGAGCTGTGGATCGATGGCAAACATGGGGAGGGGGGAGTGGGAGTAGGAGGTGGTGGAGGAGGAGGCTGCGGGGGACGAGGCGGGTGCTACCGGGAAGTCGAGGGTGTGTGGCAGCTTTGAAAAGTCATCATCGAGGAAGAGGGAGAGGAGCGGGTCCTCTGATGGTGCGGCGTCGAGGTTGAAAAAGTCGTCGATTCGGTAGGGCTCGAACATGTCGCAGACGAGAATTTCGGTGAGAGTGGAAACGAAACGAGTCGATATGTATTTACTAGTGTTATTCTCGGGTACTCCCGGATGACAAAGACGACGCGTCATCGGTTACGAGAATAATTTGTTCACCGACGTGTTCCCTTCCTGATGCTTTTTCAGCACCTTTGCAATCGCAAACTCGAAGTCCTCCTGAGTCACGTGTTGTCGTCGCTCCCGCAGCGCATACATCCCTGCCAAAGAATGAGTCACCCCCGCATCGAGTACACCGACACCCACCTGCTTCCGTGCAGATGCCCCGCACCTCCGCACCCGAGCACTGCCCCATCTTCTCAGCGAGCCCCTTGAGGTCGATTCCTCGCTGCAGAGACATCTGCGCCCGATCAGCATCGCACCGCAGCATCGAGAAAATGACTCACCTTGCGCGAGTGGATCCGCAGTATGCTCACACGCGCCTCCGGTCCTGGCGGTGGAAACTCAATCTTCCGGTCAATCCGGCCCGGTCGCAGCAGTGCAGAGTCTAGAATGTCTAACCTCCCGTTAGGACAGTCAGCTACGTCATCCGCACCCGCTCACCTATCCGGTTCGTCGCCATGATCACCTTGATGTTGTGCGTAGCCTCGAACCCGTCCAGCTGGTTCAGCAGCTCCAACATCGTCCGCTGCACCTCCGAGTCTCCCCCTCCTGACCCGCTCTCCCCTCTCGAACTCCCGATAGAGTCAATCTCGTCCATGAAAATAATGCTCGGCGCGTGCTCCCTCGCCATCACAAACAACTCCCGCACCATACGACTCCCCTCCCCAATGTATTTCTGCACCAACTCCGATCCAGATACCCGTATGAACTTGCAGTCTGTGTGATGCGCGACAGCCCGCGCAAGAAGCGTCTTTCCCGTCCCAGGCGGTCCATATAGCAGCACTCCCTTGGGCTGCGCGATTCCGAGTGCTTCAAACAACTCTGGGTGCTTCACCGGCAACTCGATCACTTCCTTGATCTCCTTGATTTGCTTGTCCAGTCCCCCCACCATCTCATACGTACTGTCCGGTACCTTTTCGACCATCATCAGCGACACCAGCGGGTCCACCTTGTTCGGCAGTATCTTGTGAATCGTGTAGGTGTCTGATCGCAACGCCACCCGCTGCGACGGCGTGAGTGCCATAACATCAATGTCAGAGTCAAAGTCGACGACTGCTCCCACCGCGTGAACGATCAGACGACTCTCCGACGTGCAGACACGCACTGTACTTTCCCTCGGGCTGCACCTTGACTAAGACCTTCTTCTTGCCCATTACCTTGACGACCTCCCCGACATAGCTTGCCGGTTCGTGAAGCAACTGCAACTCTTCACGCAGAAGCCTCACTAGCATCCCATTCGTCATGCACTCGCACACCGTGGAGAAAGCACGTACCTCGGGCGTTGAGCGCATTCCGCTGTGCTTCTAAACGGCGTAGGTTCTGTGTTTTTTGGTTGATCAGGAGCTCTGCGGCTTCGATCTTCGCTTGGTAGTACGACTGGACACCGACGACGGGTTTTTGTGGACGAGTGGCGACGGGCATGTCGTGGTGCTACAGAAGCAAAGAGGTGGAAGCGAATGCGGTGACGCAAGCTTGCACGCGTAATGAAGAGTTCTCACGGTCGTCCAAGTGAATCACGACCACCAGCACTTAACTTGTCACTGTGAGGGTCCGTCTTCGAGCCAACGGCACGCGTCATACGACAGCAGAATGTGATGTTGCGCCGTGACCACAAGTCTATATCACCAAACGGAACCCAGCTTTCGTTCCTTCCCACCTCCGGCCTTCATGCTAAGGACCCCCGACGTCATGCACCACGTCGCTGCGACCTCACATCGCGCGACATCCAAACGCGAGTGACTCAGGACGTCGGGTACCATGGCGTAAGACACCCATCATTCAACGCGACCCGATGGGACCCCGCTCAGATTCACAATGATGCAGCCAGGATTTCCGCTTAAGGGTGGCATAGCCGATATCTGCTTACCCACGGGTACTGTATATAGCTATTACTGGGACTGAGCAACCGACTAGAAGCTTATTGGAAACATATGACTAAAATCCAGGAGGTGAGAGTATACCCCGGCCACTTCAATCACAACTATGTTCCGTTGGGAGAAACCCGGATGTTTCAAATCGTGGGACGACCGACTCGGATTCCCAAAGGATGCAAACCTCCATGCCTTTTAGCGCTTGGAGCCGAGTCTGTATATCGTTTCATGAGGCATTCCTCTCTGCCTTTACGGTGTGGGATAGCATACGCGTCGAAGGTATCACGTCTCTTGATCTGTCCACCAACGGCTCAAGCCATTACCCGACTCTGTTCCCTTGCCAATTCTGGTCTGTGCTCACGATTCACAGGTCCTACTGCGAACCCCGCCTACGACGGTACGTTCGTAATAGAAATCTGGACTACGGCATGAAGATCATACGATCGAGGACTCGGCGCCAGCGCTCGGCGGTGGCGATACTGTTTCCCCTTGCTGATGTGTGTGTACGAGCTTTCTTTGTAATCTATACATCCCCGCCTATCACGGCGATACTGTGGCGAACATATAGGGAATGGGCTTACACCACCTTTTGGAATGCCCTTTCCACATTCTGGCCCTATGGATCATCACTTCTTCACGATGGCATTCCTCAGAGAGCGACTTTGAAATGCAACGGCGTCTGCCACTGCCTTGATGGCTCTCTGCATGTCGTCGTGCTCTGCTTATGTTCCGGCCAGAAAGGGAAATCTGGGATGCTGTACCGTGGCATCATGCACAGCAAGAGAAACCAAATACCGCAGATTAACCAAGAAACTGTCAATGTCGAGTTGCTGTAGTGCTGTGGAGGCTTAAATGGGTGGATCCCTCGCTGCATACTTTCTTCCCTTCTGTCTCACCAGCAATGGTCAGCAAATCCAGCTCCGTAGGAATTCACTCACGGCCTGGATCAGACCCGTCTCATCCCCAGGACGAAGGGTATCATGTGTCATCTTCCTCAGACTCACCAGGGGAGAAGAAAGAAATAGTTATTACGGGTGCGAAGCATGTTTGTCCACACAGTCTGCAAGCATCACTGAGGACAGAGTAGCCATCCGAGCGACTAGCATCACTCTCGGCCTTGGACGGCGCCCCGCCGAATTTTACGCTGTGCTACATCATGATGGTCTTGAACGGAGAACTGAGAGGAAATGTTTGTCACTAAATGGCGACGTCGAGTGGACTGGCCCGATTCCACTGTAAGATTGCCTTCGCTAACTGAGGTCAGTTCTGACAGAGTCTACAGACCATCAGATTTGTCGGCCACTATTCGTTTCGGGGTCTATGCGGCATTTGAATCCCAGCCTACATTGGGTGGTGCGGAGAAGTTGGGAGGCGTAACGACTACGGTGGAAGAACTATTGGATCGGAGTGAAAAGGGGATGGGTGAGTGGCATAGAGCTTTCTACACGAGTCTTTGCGCTCATACGGTGACAGCGTTTAGGCTCTTTCCCCAGGGTGGAGACATGGGATCCCCGTGTTCATCGGTTTTGGTGACTGTCGAGCGGCGGAAGTGCGGGGACAGTGATTGCTCGACACCGGACCAGCTTGGGTTCCAGTGGGTAAGCAAGCAACTGCTATCGACACGATCGATCAGTGTATGTCCACAGTCAGCCCCAGGATATGGAGATGAAAAAGAAGACACCACTAACCAAGGCTATAGCGCTTTTGAGCAGCCGGGTGACCAACCCTCGATGAGGGTGGAGCCAGCTGGAAGATCCGTGGATAATAATGATCCATTGAGATTAAGCACCAGGCTGTTAGGACTTTTCGAAGACCTTGGTAATCTCGGTGATCTGCAACGGGCGATCATGCTGTTAGAAGGATTAACCAAGGCTACGTTGCTTGGGGGCGACAGATACCGCGTGGCACTTGCGAATCTTGGTGTCGCGTTGTCATACCGATTCTATTGCCTTGGTGAACTGGTTGATCTTGAAGACGCAATATCGAGGCAAAAGGCAGCCGTTGAACTCACTCCTCACGGCCACCCTGACAAGCACAGCTATCTGAATAACCTCGGCGTCTTCTACCAAGCTCGTTTCGAGCGCCTCGGGCAGCTCAGTGACCTCGAGGATGCAATTTCGAGGATGAGAGAAGCCATTCAGCTCACCCCTCATGGTTGCACAAACAAACCCCGCCGTTTAAATTACCTCAGTGTCGCCTATGAAATGCGTTTCAAGCGCCTTGGGCAGCTCAGTGACCTCGAGGATGCAATTTCGAGGACGAAGGAAGCTGTTGAACTCATTTCTCACGGTCACCCCGACCAGCCCAGCTATCTGAATAACCTCAGCGTCTTCTACCAAGCTCGTTTCGAGCGTCTTGGGCAGCTCGATGACCTCGAAGATGCAATTTCGAGGCAGAAGGAAGCCGTTGAACTTACTCCTCACGGTCACCCGAACAGGCCTAGTCAACTGAGTAACCTTGGCGTCTCCCATCAAACTCGTTTCTTGCGTCTCGGGGAACCCAGTGACATCGAGGATGCAATTTCGAGGCAGAAGGAAGCTGTTGAACTCACACCTCACGATCATCCTGATAGGCCCGCCCGTCTGAATAACTTTGGTATCTCTTACCGAACTCGCTTTGAGCGCCTTGGACGGCTCGGTGACCTCGAGGATGCAATTTCGAGGACGAGGGAAGCTGTTGAACTCACCCCCCACGGTCACCCCGATATGCCCAGCTGTCTGAATAGCCTTGGCCTCTCCTACCGAACTCGTTTCAAATGCCTCGGGCAGCTCAGTGACCTTGAGGACGCAATTTCTAGGGTGAGGGAAGCTGCTGAACTCACTCCTCGCGGTCACCCTGACAAGCCCGGCTATCTGAATAACCTTGGCCTCTCCCACCGAACTCGTTTCTTGCGCCTTGGGCAGTTCGGTGACCTCGAGGATGCAATTTCGAGGACGAGGGAAGCCGTTGAACTCACTCCTCGTGGTCACCCTAACAAACCCAGCTATTTGAATAACCTTGGCTTCTGTTACCAAACTCGTTTCGAGTGCCTCGGGCAGCTCAGCGACCTTGAGGACGCGATTTCGAGGCAGAAGGAAGCCGTTGAGCTCACTCCTCACGGTCACCCGAACCAACCCACCTGTCTGAATAATCTCGGTGTCTCCTACGAAACTCGTTTCGGGTGCCTTGGGCAGCTCGGTGACCTCGAGGATGCAATCTCACGTATGAGGGAAGCTGTTGCCCTCACTCCTAACGGTCACCATGACAAGCCCGGCTATCTGAGTAACCTCGGCAACTCCTACCGGACTCGTTTCGAGTGCCTCAGGCAGCTCAATGACATCGAGGATGCAATTTCGAGGCAGATGGAAGCTGTTGAACTCACTCCTCACGGTCACTCTGACAAGCCCAGCCGTCTGCATAACCTTGGTCTTTCCTACCAAGCTCGTTTCAACCGTCTGGGGCAGCTCTGTGATCTCGAAGATGCAATTTCGAGGCAGAAGGAAGCTAATGAACTCACTCCTCGCGGTCACCCTGACAAGCCCAGGCGTCTGAATAACCTCGGCAACTCCAACCGAGCTCGTTTCAAGTGCCTCGGGCAGCCCGTCGACCTCGAGGATGCAATTTCGAAACAGAAAGAAGCTGCTGAACTCACTCCTCACAGCCACCCTATCAAGCCCCTCTATCTTAATAATCTCGGCGTCTCCTACGTAACTCGTTTCGAGTGCAATGGACAACTCAGTGACGTCGAGGATGCGATTGCGAGGATGAGGGAGGCCGTTGAACTCACTCCCCACGGTCACCCAAACATGCCCGGCTATCTGAATAACCTCGGCAACTCCTACCGAGCTCGTTTCAAGTGCCTCGGACAGCTCAGTGACCTCGAGCATGCGATTTCTGTATATTCGTATGCTGCTTCAACCCCCGTAAACACCATCAATGTTCGGTTATCTGCAGCAGATGCTTGGATATCATGTGCTCGTCTTATTCGTCATCGTTCTCTCCTTCATGCCTATTCCGTCGCCGTTTCCTTACTTCCTCAGCTGGCATGGATTGGTCACCCTCTCGAACACCGCTACGATGAGCTCACCGGCACTACCGATGTTGTACGGGAAGCCGCAGCCGCAGCTCTAGAACACGGATTCCCAGAAGCTGCTGTCGAGTGGCTCGAGCAAGGACGTTCGATCATTTGGGGCGAGCTCTTCCACCTTCGCAGTTCTTATGAAGAGCTGTCTTTCGTTCATCCAGATCATGCCCGTCGACTTCGTGAACTATCTGTCCAATTAGACAAGGCTAGCGCTACTCATGAGCAATCGTTGTCTGTACTCTCCGAACAGGATCGAGCTGTAACACACCCCATGCCAGAGTCCCTCCAACAGGTCGCCGACAGGCATCGTGCGCTCGCAATAGAACGAGATGAGCTACTCCAGGAGATCCGCAGGTTACCAGGCTTCGAGCGGTTCCTCCTCCGTAGACGGTTCTCTGAGCTCCGTGCCTCATCACGCTCTGGACCGATCGTCATAATTAATATTGCAGAGACGCGTTGTGATGCGCTCATTCTCGTTCCTAACCTGGACCATGTGATTCACGTCCCACTTCCCGGTTTCACCCATGAGAAATCCGCTAATCTTCAGAACACTATGAAGCATTACGTTCGTCGCGCAAGAGATGGCGGGACGGCACCTGTGGGGAGTGTTGGCTGGAAATCCATCTTATCCTCCTTGTGGCAATACGTCGTCAGACCGGTCTTGGATGCCCTAGCTTTATCAGTAGTGTGTGCTGCCGTTTTCGTTCGCAGTTAATCCATTCATCCGTATCTCTGAACAGGTTCCCGATGACCTATCGCGAATTTTCTGGTGTCCGACGGGCCCTCTCGCATTTCTTCCTATTCATGCTGCCGGTCTTTACGACAAGCAGTATTCGACGCCTGGACATAAAGTTTTCGATTTCGTCCTCTCGTCATACGTCCCCACTCTCGCCGCTCTTTCCCCGTCACTCAATCCCGCTGTGATCACCAGCGGCGATCTCCGCGTGCTCACTGTCGGCCAGCCACCGTCGGACGGTCAAGACACCCTTCCAGGTGTGATCACCGAGCTGAAATACGTCAAGGATGCGATCGGGAAATCTCGAGCACGAGCTGTGGTCATCGAGTCGTCCGTCAGTTCGGTCGAGGAAGTACTCGGGCTGATGAAGGAGACGGACTGGGTCCATTTCGCTTGCCACGGGATCCAGGATGGGGTGGACAGCGGACTGTGTCTCGCCGATGGGCGCCGACTGAAGGTGCGCGACATGGTCGCGTTGTCGCGCCCCCGCGGTGGGCTCGCCTTCCTCTCTGCGTGTCAGACCGCGATGGGCGAGAAGGAGCTCTCCGACGAGGCGATCCACATCGCGGCAGGGATGTTGTTTGCGGGGTACGGTGGCGTCGTGGGTACGATGTGGTCGATCAGCGATGCTGTTGCACCTCGTGTGGCGAGGGACATGTACGCGCGATTATTTGAAAGAGGGACGAGGCCAGATTACCGGGATGCAGCACGAGCGCTGCACGATGCCATTGAGGGTCTTCGGAGGAGGAAATTACCGCCTGACGAGTGGATTCCTTTCATCCATGTCGGCCTCTGACCGTTTTTGTACACTAGTATAGTATATCTTGCTGTCGTAGTATTACTACGGCCTCGTCTTGATTGGTGTTAGGGGCGCACCTTTCCTCATAGCTGTGAAAACGTTTCGCCGAGCACTCATGACTGGCCCATGTACACTAACGAAACGCGAGCACCGGCCGACTACTTGCATAGTGGAGCGATGCCGTCTCAATGGAGCTTCACCCAGATTTAAGGTGTGCTTCTTCAAGTGCAGCTGGCACCGTCGTACTCTATCGGAACCAGAAGAAGGCATCACTAGCACTCCGATGTGTCACCCCCCTTCATCGCATCGACGCCAGCAATGCCCTCAGCCATGCACTCAGACCGTCTCAGTGCGTCGCACACGGCCAACGCACCAGTTAAGTCCTCCTATTCGTCTGGCAGGAAGAGATTTCTGTACCTAGATTGACTTGTG
>JBBPKC010000717.1:0-11243 GCA_038089055.1 Tylopilus aff. balloui
GGGAGACTAGGGAGATGGAGGGTAGGAGTGATTTCAGAGTTGAGAGAGCGGACGCATTGAGTTGGATCTCCTTGGGTGCACAGGAAGAGACAATGCAACCTCTAGTCCATGCGAAGTCACAGAGGTTGCAGACTATTTTTTTGCCTCGACAGAGGCTTCTAGTTTGGTTTCCAGAGTTTCGGTCATGGCGGCATGGCCTTTGGTTGAGCAGGAGGAAGACTTTAGGCATTCCTTAGCCTTGTATCCTGCTTGGCCACAGAACATGCAAAGGTTGCCATTGAAATGGCGCTTGCATTCAGCTGCAATGAGCTTACCATCCTTCCCGAGCTTGGACGACAAGTCTGGTTTAGGAGAAGCAGAGGCTCCAGAGTTATTGGAAGTGCTGGCAGACTTCCCTTGGGAATCCTTGGAGGTGCCAGAGGAGCCAGCAGACGAGGTGTGAGTTTTGTCAGATGTCTTGAAGGTGTTGGAAGGAGGCTTCACCTGGCAGTTAACCTTGGACTTGCACTCCCAATAGTGCGTGTTAATGGCATGGGCAAGTTGGCAGAGTTCAAAGAGCATGGGGGGTTTGCTGACTCACAAGATTTCATCTTTGATGTAGTCCAGAAGGCCATTGTAGAAATGGTGCTAGAGGGTACCTTTTCTATAGTCCTGGACTTGCGAAGCTATCCTGTTAAATTCTACCACATATCTATTAATCCTTTGACCATTCTTCATCATCAAGTGGTCTAGTTGGTACTCTGCATCTCCAATGGGATCATGTGATCCGAAGTTGGTCTGCAACTCCAGGACAAACTCCTTGAAATCATCCATCCAAAGGGGACAGAGTGTGGGGTTTTCCATCTGGAGGAGGTCCGGTTCAAACCATTCCAGCGCTATTCCCTTTAGGTATGATTGGGCGAATGTGACCTTGGCGTGGTCAAAGGCAAAGGCTTTCAGACAGTTTTGGAAGTTTAATTCACATTGAACTAGAAAGACCCAGAGTTTGCGGGGATCTGTTCCGTCAAACTGGTCCAGTTCCTGGACTTTTGTCTGTTGTGAGGGTTTAGAGGATTTCTTTCTCGAAGAGCGAGCAAGAACCTGGATAGCGCTTGCTAGGTTAGCGAGCATGTCTCGTGGGATGCATTCTTCTTCGTCAGATGAATTAGAGTCAAGGTCATCTGCTGGGAGATCGAAGTCACTAGGGGGATTGTCTCCAGGTCCATCTGGATCTACTAGATTAACATGGATGCTAGGAGTGTAAAAACTAGGGGGATTGACAGAGTCACCAATGTCTGTGAGCTCTTCAATGTGTGCTCTGGGTGAAGGGAATCATAGAGGCCAGTGCACTTGAGATGCAAATGGAGTGTGCTGATAAGCAGAGAAGCTGAGAAACTGTTCAATGAGGTCAGGAGCATGACGGTTGCTGCTTAAGGCATTGAGAGGGTTCTTGATATCCCTTGCACGCGACCATGTCATGCAGATCAACATGGTTGGGGATTCTGATGCAAGTGTGAGTTTGAATATACTGTTAAAAGTGAACTGACTAAGTTCTGCACAACTTCGGAACTTTAGAGTTAAGGCGAGTGGGGTGTTGGCTTCACCTTGTGTGGTACACCCTTGCATGGAATCATGCCCCAGGATTTCAGGCGGAAGGGTCAGAGGTTGGAGGTTGGAGGTCTGGAGATCAGAGGGCTGGGGATCAGAGGGCCGGAGGTCAAAAGGTCAGAGGTTAGAGAGTCGGAGGTTAAGGAGAGGACATCAAGCTCTCAATGAAGGTCATAGGAGAATGAGGGGAGGATAGACTCAGTTGTCTATGTTGATATTCAAACTGAGATCTATAGGCAGTAGACTACAGAGTTTATATATGGAGAAAAAACCAGATAACTAAGTCTGGAGTTGGAATGAAGTATATACTGGAAGTGTCAAGTATTGACTCTACTGAGTCGAAGCCTCAGGATCATGCTCTGAGTAAGCAATGACATCAGAGTAGTTCTAATACTGAAGGATAAAGCATGTGTAGTTCGGAACTATGGGAATGGAGGCAAATGAGAAATGGAAGTTATAGGAATTTACTAATGTTAGTCCAGGCAAAGTGAACAAGAGAGAAAAGTGAAAAAGAGTCCAGAGTTACGCCAGAGTATATCCAGAGTGTCTGGAATTGGGCTTTGAGGCCCGGATATGACACTATCCCAAAGAGGGAAATAGAGACTATGCACTTATAAATCCCTAGAATTTCTATTCCATATTTACCTAAGAACAGCTCATGTCATCCCTCAAGGCAACAATTTTAGCAACACCAGTCCTTCAGGCTAGTATGCTGTTCGACATCAAGTCCCTTCACAGAAACATCCTGTCTACACTTCCCTCTGATCCCTTAGCATTTTGTTACGCACAAGTCGGGAATGAGGGTTTCTGCCTACGTGGGGCGCTCACGAAGAGGCTCCATCTTAGTTACATAGCAAAGGGACTGAGTTCGATCGATATTGAAGGTTGACGGGGACAATAATTGAGATTAGAAGTCTCAATGGAAACTTGATGAGGACGAATAGACACGAGTGATTGTGTAGACTAAGCGTGGGGACTACAGGAGTGGAGACTAAGCGTGGGGACTACAGGAGTGGAGACTAAGCATGGGAACTACAGGAGTGGAGACTAAGCGTGGGGACTACAGGAGTGGAGACTATGACTTATATACCTGACTCATACATCTGACCAATAGAAAGAGATTGCGAGAGCTGAGTAAGCTGGAATAGGAATAGGAATAAGATGGAACATTCGAGAAGAGGGATAACGTATCGGGTATCTCATAGTCAACAAGTTGACTAATAAGCGATGATGCATACCAAGGAATTCGAGGAGCGAGGGAGATCAAGAGGCAAGTGAGGTGATGAGCTTGGATAAAGAGAACGCTTGTTCCTGTAAGATGAGTAGCCAGTGCTCAGATGAAGAGGAAGTAAAGAGTAATGAAGACTTGCAGACGACGATAAGGAAAAGACCCGGGTGGACAAGGAAAATTGTAACATTACCCCCCATGTATGTTCGAAACACTGGTTCGAACCTATTGATCAGCCTCCCCCTCCAGTTGTAGCTGAGCCTCCAGAAAGAACGCTTCATGCATACGTGGGCAATCATGGGCCAAATGTCCGAATTCATCACAATGCGTGCAACGACAACGGTGCAGAATCAGGCGGAGTATCCCCAATGCTGACAGAAGTCACACTGGATGGATAGGCATTGAGAACAATAATGGCCCGGGGTATATTCATGGCAACTGGCACAATGATATTGGGGGCAGTGGATGCGTAGATGCCCTGTAGAATGACACTGAAAGCAAACTGTGTTGGGAGTTGCGCTGGGATAAGTTTGGGACGGTGCCAAGGGGATAATATGAGTTGGGGATGCCACGATGAGAGGGTGATCGCCTGGTCCATCGTGAGAGGCATTGTGGGATAGGATATACAGGGAGTTGCGAGGGTTTTGGACATCGATTGGGGGTGCGGTAGGGATGGAAGGTGCAGGAGTAGGGAGTGGGGCAGGGGATCCAGGAGTAGGGGAGGTTGGCTGGGTTCGTTCCAGATATTCAAGTTGTTGGAGTTCATGGAGGGTGCGGAACAATGACCTAAAATAGGGGAGGAGAAGGTTTAACTCCATGGTGCGAAGGTAATGTGCAAAATCCTGATCATGAAGGATGTCCAGTAACTTGGTCATAACGGCGTGAATGGGAGAAAGAACAATGGTACGACCAATGGGCTTGTCCCCAGGACACGTAGTTGTCAGGGTGACTGTGACTAGTCGTGATTGAAGGTAGCAAGAAATAAGATCGGGACACAAGGTATCCCCCTTGAGTTCCATGGCATGTTTAATGATATGAAGTAAATCAGGGAAAAGGAAAACATGACTGTATAGTAATCATCTATGTTCAATCGGTAGTGTGGAAGTGTCAATGGGATGAGTAATGGCATGAGACATACGTGACATTGGGGAGTAATCTATTCTTGGGAAGATGGGGGAGGGCAGTTGGGTAAACGGGTTCGAGGGCTATTGGGACATGTTCTTCGATGCGTGTTGCAGATATGCAGCAAAAGGAGATGGGGGAAATGGGGGGGGAGATCCTTGAGGTGTCAGTGGGGTATTTGAGGCGAAGGAATAGGTAGAACAGGGAGGCAATGATGAAAATGGTTACGGAGTAGACAAGGGCGGCGATGAGGAATGGGAGCATGGTTACCGGCGGTCTTAGAGATGGCAGGCTTTTTTATAAGCGAGCAGGGTCTGCTTGGTGTGTTTAAGGTTTGCTTCAGGTTCCCATGTGTTCTCAGATGATGGGTAACCCTTCCATGCGGTCAGGAACTGCCAGCATGTGGCAGTACCGTGGTGTGCGAGAATTTTCTCTACCTCGTATTTTTCGTTGTTATTTATAAAGTCAGGTGGGGGTCTGGGGTGATTAGGACCATGGACGTCAGTTTCCTTGTATGAAGAGAGAAGGGATGTGTGAAATGTGTTATGAATTTTCCAGGTGGGAGATAGACGGAGTTTGTAGGCAGTTGGGCTTAGAACGGCGGTGATGGTAAAGGGGCTGTAACATTTGGGTAGTAATTTAGGGGCAATAGATTTGAGGCGTAGGTGTTTGGCATCAAGCCATACCTGATCTCCAATGGTCCAGGGTTTGAAATGCGAAGAAATTCGTTGTCTTATGACTAGTTGCGCGGATTGGTGTGCTGCGGTGGCTTCTTTACGTGCTGCTTCTAGTCGAGATAGGTGAAGATTAAGGGTAGGTATAAAGGTGTTCGGGTGTAAGACGGGGTAGGCTCTAGACTCGTATCCCAGAATTAGTGAGTAAGGGGATGCGTGGGTGACAGAGTGAATGGCGGCGTTGTGATGGAATTCTACTAGGGGGAGTAGTCATAGCCATTCTGTAGGGTTATCAGTGTAGAAAATTCGTAAATAGACTTCGAGTTCTTGGTTTACTCTTTCCGTTTCTTCATCTATTTGTGGGTGGTAGGCAGAGGATAGGCGAAGGTCGTACTGGAGGAGTTGTGCCAGTTCTCTGGCGAATGTAGATGTGAACTGGGGTCCTCTGTCGGAGATGCATGAGTCGTGGAGGCCATATTGAGGGAAAACGTGTTGTAGAAAGAGCTCTACTATTCTGGCTGCAGAAATAGATTTGGAACAAGGAATGAAAATTACTCCCTTTGTAAGGCCATGGTCAACCACGACCAAGACAGAGTCCTTGTTATTAACAAGGGGGAGGCCTGAGATGAGGTCTAGGGAGATTTGTTGAAAAGGGCGAGTGGCAGAGGAAGAGAGAGGACAGAGAGGGGAAAGCATAGGATAAGTATTGGGTTTCGATTGTTGGCAAATGGCGCATCCTAGGATGAATTTTCGGACAAAGGTGGACAGTCCTGGCTACCAGTAATCTTTCTCAAGGAAGGATTTGGTGCAAAAATAGCCCATGTGGCCCTCAGTGAGAGAGGCATGTAGGGAGGATACGAGGTCGTGACAGGCATTAGGGGAAATATAAAGGCGATTTTTGAAGAATAACTGTCCGGACTCGAATTTCCAGTCCAATAGGGTAAAGTGAGGGAAGAGGGGGGTATCATCGTTAAGGCCCGTGATGGCTTTGAGGACAAGGGGGTTGGAGGTGGAGGATGTGAGGATCTTGTCTGTGAGGGCGAGGTCAAGGGCATCGATGATCTGTGGGTCAGGGAGAATGGCACAGTTGAAATTGTCTGAGGAGGTGTCAACGTTGTAGCAACAGGAGAGGGCATCCGCTGGAGCCATCTGCGTTCCTGGGGTTACTTTCTAGAGAATGTTGAAGTCCTGGAGGAAGAGGCTCCATCTAGTCTGGCATCGAGAGAGTTTGCGTGGGTCTTTGAGAAAAGATAAATTCTTGTGGTCAGTCATGATGGTGATGGGGTGAGGGATGCCCTGTAATAGATGTTTCCATTCCTCTAGGGCAAGGATGACGGCTAGGAGTTCTCGGTCATAGATGTCATAATTTCGTTGGGCCAGGTAGAAGGTCTTGGAAAAGAAGGCGCAGGGGTGAAGGTCACCATTGCTGTCGGTCTGTTGGAGGACCGCACCTGTGGCTATAAGAGAGGCATTAGTCATGAGTATGAAGGGTTTGGCGGGGTCAGGGAGTTGGAGAATGGGGGCGGAGATGAATTGCATTTGAAGTGAGTCGAAAGCGCATTGATGGGTGGGTAGCCATTGCCAAGGGGTATCTTTGGATGTTAATGCGGTGAGTGGGGCAACAATATTAGAGAAGTTAGGGATAAATTTGCGATAAAAATTGCAGAATCCAATGAATAACCTGACTCCTTTTACATTGTGAGGGGGGGTCCACTTGAGGATGGCGTCTAGCTTGGTGGGGTCCATCTTGGCTGTTCCTTGTCTGATGATGAGGCCAAGGAATTCAATCTGGGATGTATCGAATGAACATTTCGAGAGTTTAAGGGACAGACCTAATTCTCGGAATCGTTTCAGGACACATAGGGTATGTCGATGGTGGATATCAGTGTCATTGGAGTGAATGCCAAAGTCATCCATATAGATCTCAAGCCACCCTTCACTTATCATATCAGCGAAGGAGTGGTTCATAAAGGCCTGGAAAGTCGATGGTGCATTGCAGAAGCCAAAAAACATTACTGTGGGTTCTAACAGTCCGAGGGGAGTGATAAATGCTGCCTTCCATTGGTCCTCAGGGCAGAGGCAGACATTGTTATATCCCCAACGGACATCAAATTTGGTGAAGATCGTGGATTTTTGCATGTGGTTGATTAGGGTGTCAATTAGTGGGAGTGGGTAGGCGTTGTGGACCGTGAAGGAGTTGAGATAACAGTAGTCTTGGCAGGGGCGTAGGGAGCCATCTTTCTTTGGGATGAAGAAAAATAGGGATGCTTGTGGGGATGTCGAGGGTTTGATTTGTCCAGTTTTGAGATGTTCCGAGATGAAGTCCTGTAGGGCGGTTAGTTCCTTGGGGTTTAGGGGATATACCTTCGCGATTTTTGGGGTGAAATCGTCTCGAAGCTAAATGGCGTGGTCGAATGGTTGGTGAGGGGGGAGTTGGTTGTGGGTTTTCTCTTCAAACATGTCCGCGAACTCCTGACACCAGTCCGGGATTTGAACGTTAGGTTTGTTCTCTTGTTGTGCGAGTTCAGTAGAGATCATTAGTTTATTTATCTCTGCTGTGGGGGTTGTGGCTTGATCAGTCAAGAGCTGTGCGATCAAGTGTTGCAAGGGGATCTTGGAATGTTTGGGAGGTGGATTCATGGGTAGAGTGAGGGTGTGATTAGTCCAGTCTATGTGTGGGTTGTATTTGGCGAGCCAAGGAGTTTCGAGTATAATGCGTGGTTGTCCTAGGTTAGCTATGTATAGTCTCTCGACTAAGGAGAGGTCTTGGAATTCGAGGGTAAGCTTGGTTTCCCAATGGATAGTTCCCTTGCAATTTGAGGATCCATCAGCGTTAATTGTGGTGATAGATTGTGGGAGTTTGTGTAGGGGGGGGCAGAAGTGTCGCATCAGGGACCAGTTAATGAAGTTGCCAGTGGCTTCGCTATCAATGAGGACTAGGGTTTCGACGCTTTGGTTACCGTTTTTAACTGAGATGGGGAATTGAAGAGTTCTCTTGTTCGGGAGTTCTAGCAGTATGGTATTTACATGGAGAGACGACATCGCACTATCTCTCCTTTCTAAAAATCCGGATTGGCCTTTGTGACTTCTTCCTGTCTGGTCTGTTCTTCAAACCCTTCGAAGCATGTCTTGAGAATGTCAAGGATGGTGGTCTGGGAGTTTTCTTTGGCCTCGAGGTTGGTCATATATCGTTGGAGATCAGAGGTTGGTGGGGTCGGGGTCTTTGGGGCAATGGGGGTAGGGGTATTCGTGGTAATGGCTTGCATTTTGACTTGAGGGCGCGATGTGGTGCCCTTGCAATCTCTGGCATTATGGCCCAAGCAGTGGCATCTGAAGCATAGACCTTTGGCCATGCACTCCGCTTGTTCTCTTGGGGTGAGTTTTTTCAAGGTAATGGAGTCCACATCCATTGCATTGGGATCCTTGGTTTCGGTGGAGGTGCGAAGTCGAGTGGTAGTAGTCTTCACTACATAGGGGGTTTCTTGGTTTGTGATCCCAAGTATGCGAAGTTTGTGGGTGTGAAACTCCTTGGCTTGCTCGATCGTGCTGGTGATGGTGGTGGGGACCGTGGGCATAGAGAGGAGATTGGTGACCAGGTGGTCATCTAGTCCACGGAAGAACATGTCAATGAGAACTCTTTCATCAGTGATGCAAGCGATGGCCATCAAGTTCTTGAATTCCATTATGAATGGTTGAAAGCCATTTGGTTTCTTGGGGTCGCAGTGAACCTTGATTGCCTAGCGTAATCGTCCTAGCTTGGCATATGCGTTGGCCTGTTGGTCATAGGGGTAGAAGGTCTTGGAGAAATCTTCCATGACCTTCACTATGGTTCGATCAGCTGGGGGACAGAGGGGATCGAGTACCTTTCAGTACCATGTTTCTGTGAAGGCACCCAGTTGAAGGCCTTCCATGCGGCCCAGAAAAGCGGCGACCTTCTTGTCTTCAGAGTCATAGATCTCTGGGTTGACCTTGAAGTGGATTTCCATGGCAAGGCGCCACTGATTGGTGTTCTTGACAGTCCCTTTGAAAGAAGGGGGGAGGGTTGCTCGAAGCTCTGTGGGTTTAGCTGGGGTTGTCATGGTTACAGGAGGTTGTGGGACGATGGGGACAAAAGTTCCTGTGGGAGTAACAGTGGCTCGGGGTCTGGGAGGTACTGGGAATCCTTGCGCGTAGGGGTTAATCCATGGGCTTATCACTTGAGGTTGGGTCTGAGAGGTACTAGGGGCTGTGGGTGTTTCGTCATCCGGGCTAATGGGCGATGGGCTTCTGGGGGTCGTGAATGACGTGGTGATTTCAATGAGGTCTCCTATTCCGTGATAGGAGGGAGAGAAAGTACGCTTAGTCTTTTGTTACACACAAGTCGGGAATGAGGGTTTCTGCCTATGTGGGGTGCTCATGAAGAGGCTCCATCTTAGTTACATAGTAGAGGAACTGAGTTTGATCGATGTTGAAGGTTGACGGGGATGACGATTGAGATTAGAAGTCTCAATGGAAACTCGATGAGGACGAATAGACACGAGTGATTGCATAGACTAAGCATGGGGACTACAGGAGTGGAGACTATGACTTATATACCTGACTCGTACATCTGACCAATAGAAAGAGATTGCGAGAGCTGAGTAAGCTGGAATAGGAATAGGAATAAGATGGAACATTCGAGAAGAGGGATGACGTATCGGGTATCTCATAGTCAACAAGTTGACTAATAAGCGATGATGTGTACCAAGGAATTCGAGGAGTGAGGGAGATCAAGAGACAAGTGAGGTGACGAGCTTGGATAAAGAAAACGCTTGTTCCTGTAAGATGAGTAGCCAGTGCTCAGATGAAGAGGAAGTAAAGAGTAATGAAGACTTGCAGATGATGATAAGGAAAAGACCTGGGTGGACAAGGAAAATTGTAACACATTCACCCACATGTCTGACTCCAAATCCTCTGACTCCCACTGGACTATAGACTCCAAAGGCTTCCTCTGTCTAGACAATCACATCTACATCCCAGACACAGATGATCTTCACCTCCAAGTCCTCCAGTACAAACATGACCATCTGCTCTCTGGACACTTCAGATAGAATCAAACCTTAGAGCTCATTCGCTGCAAATACACATGGCCAGGCATCTGGACCTTCGTCAAAGACTATGTTTCCTCCTGTATAGCCTATGCATGCACCAAGGTCCCCAGACACAAGCCCTATGGGCTTCTGAAACAACTTTCCATTCTGAAAAAGCCATGGAATTCGATCTCCATGGACTTCATTAAACAACTCTCTCTGTCCTCTGGACATACTGCCATCCTTGTAGTCATGGACAGATTATCCAAACAGTGCATCTTCATCCTGACCAATGACAAGGTGACATCTCCAGAGTTAGCAAAACTATTTCTGCTTCACATATTCTCCAAACATAAAGTTCCCTCACACATCACCTCCGATCAAGACTTGGAGTTTATCTCCCACTTCTTCCACTCACTCAGGAAAGCCCTAGATATCTGACTCCACTTCACCTCCAGACACCACCTAGAGGGTGATGGACAAACAGAGCGAATAAACTAGACCCTGGAATAGTACCTTCAGATTTATTGCAACTACCAGCAAGACAACTGGTCCAAGCTCCTGCCCCTCACAGAGTTCACCTACAACAATGCTTTGAACGCTGACCTCACCTCCACCTAAGCCTGAGAATACTCCGTCAACCTCAACTCCCTCCACAGCCTTCTCTATGATAAAATAGCCCTAGCTTAGCAATGATATCAAGAACCTGCAGACACCAAGTGAACTTCGGCACTGGACCTCAAAGTTGGTAGTCAGGTTTTCATCAAGGAAAAATACTTCTGCTCCATGTGCCCCTCTAAGAAGCTCTCTGAAAAGAATCTCGGTCCTTATGAAATCATAGCTCAAGCTGGCACTGTTTCGTTTACCCTCCAGCTCCTAGAGAACATGAAGTCCATGCATTCAGTCTTCCATGTTTCTTAACTAGAGCCTACAACCTCTAATACCATTCCGAACCACACACAATTACCTCCATCTCCAGTTGGGGTTGATGGCAAACTGGAATATGAGATATCAGAAATTCTTGACTCAAAGATAGATCATAGGTGATAGAACTGCAAACTCCTATATTTGATGCAGTGGTCCGGATATAAAGGGACAGATGAAGAAACTTTGTGGTTACTTGCAACTGAACTAGGTCACACTTCAGAGCTTGTCACAGACTTTCATCTCTGGTACCCAGAGAAGCCTGGACCTCACTCCACTTGACCTGAAAAAATCTGTTAACATTTGCAAGACTATCTACTACATGTTCTCACCCTCTTTGTCCTCTTCCCCTTCTCCGTTCTCTGCCATTATCCATACCAACTCCACTCTTCTGGCTTCTCCCTCCTCCATTGCCAATGCCTCCACCTCCACCATCATCTGACGCCAACTTTGTCACCTCCACCATTCTGATGTCATTTTTCTCATTTTTCTTCTTCATGTCTTCATCTGCTACCTTCGCTTCATTTTTTCAACTCTATCATTTAATAGTACTATGTGATCCTCAAAGGCCTTCAAGGGTTCAGGCCTAAGAGGGGGATACTGTCATATCCCAGGCTTTAAAAGCCAACTCCAGATCTTCCAGATGAACACTAGTATAAC
>JBBPKC010000719.1:0-11206 GCA_038089055.1 Tylopilus aff. balloui
AGCTGATAGAGCTCAGGCTGAAATAGTTAACCATTGGATTGCCTGGACCAAGGCCAATGATACAGCAGTTGGGATTATCCAACTTTACATGATGGATTCACTTCATCAGAAGTTTACCTAGGACCAAGTATCTGATCTTATCATAGCTCTTTGAGCTGAGTTTGATGTCAAGTCCATCCCATCTGCTTATTCTCTTTTTAGGGAACTTCTTGATACCTGGATTCCTTCAAATTCATATCCCACTCCAGCCTTGAACAAGGTCAACATGCTTTTTGCTCAGCTTGCTGTAGCTAAATACATTTTTTCAGACAAGGTCAAGACCATGATGCTTCTGGCTAAGCTCCCTGCAACCATGCAGGTCATAGCTCAGATGCTAATGGCCAAGAAGAATGCTGAAAGTACTGCCAAGGACCCTATGATGGCAGAAATCCATTCTGCCATCATCTTAGCTTGGGAACAGCACTCTCTCACTTGAGAGAAGATGAATGGCCAATAGACCAACAAGATCTTAGCCATCAAGTTGAAGGGCACTGAGCCCAAATTCTCCCAATAGCAGAAACCCACTGTTTTCTCATCTAATGATGAGTTGAAGCAATGGAAAGCTTGCAAGGGGAAGAAGGGCAAAGGTAAGCCCCAGTTCTTAAATGTCACCACCAAAACATTGTCCTTTGCCATTGCTGCTCCCATGTTCATGCACACCATTGGTCCTACCCTAATGCCTGACTCTCGTTTTCTTGCACACCAAAGTGCACAGCTCTATCAAGAATCCATGGAATCACCTGCCAACAAGCATATACAGTAGGCCTTTATGCTAGCTGAGCACATGGGCATCCAACCCTCCTATGAGACTATTCACACCATTGACACAGATTTGATAAAAGGGATTGAGATTATCTCTCCTGAAGTCTATTTTTCTACTCCCAAACCTGTCTCTTTTAAGGAATGGGTTTCTCCTGCTGAGTACATTGAGAGTGACAATATCACTCTTAACATTATGGAGTTCCTGGAGTCTGAGGATGAGGCACTGCTGTCGAAGAAACAAAAATGTTCTTGCTACACTAAATATATTATTGAACTTGCCCTAGTTGAAACCTAGGATATTGATGACATCATTGACATTTATAGGTCTGACATTGACATTGAGGTAGCAGACACCATGGGATTGGAACAAGTTGGCCTGGTTATCACAGATTACACCATGTTGTATGTCCCTCCTTCTTCTATGTGAACCAAAGTTAATGACAAATTGCTTGAACTTTTAGTTTGTGATTCTCCTTCTTTGTGTACTATAGTAGATAGTACACAATCTGCATGTATGGTCGACATGCAGGACATTTTAGATAAACATATTCTAGTTGCTACTCCCATATCCAATCTAAAGTGTGCTTGTCAGATGAGTGACTGTAAGTGCAAAGGCCACAATAAAGGTTTTAAAGATCTTTGGATTCTTGATTCTGGTGCTTCAATGCACTTCATGCCTTATAAGAAGGATTTATTCAAATACAAAGAGCTTGACAAGAAAGACCACATTGCTATGTCTACTACTGCCTCTATAATATTAGTTATTGGGCTTGGACGAGTACTTGTGCAATGGATTGACAGCTTAGGCCAGAACTAGATTTTATTGCTATATGATGTCAGACATTTACCTGACTCAGGGGTCCATCTCATCTCAATGGGCAAGCTTCTACAGAATGGTGCTTGTGTAGAAGGTATAGGATCTGAGATTTAAATGTTATATGGAGATGGCAAAATCCTTGCCAAGTTTGTGACTGGAAGGATGGGTTTTACTCTATACATGATTCTGGCTCTTTTCCTCCATGAGCATAAGTCCATGATAACTAGATTTTTATTATTTGACATCATATATAAGAGATTTGAACATCTCTCTAAAGAAGTCCTACATTAGGCTAAGAAGTATATAATTGGCTTCCCTGACATCTTATTCCCATCCAAGGTCCCAGTATGCCCTGGTTGTGTTAAAGGCAAATTATCTTTAAGAAGTTTCTCTCCTACTGAGTATTGTGCCACTAGAGCCTTTGAGCTCATGCACTTAGATTTGAAATCATTTCCTGTGAAGTCATATCACCACAATAAATATGTGATTATGTTCCTGGACGATTATTTGTCACATGCATGGACTGTTTCTATTAAAAAGAAAAATGATGCCTTGAGTGCTACTTAGCAGTTCCTTAAGATAGTGAGCATCCAATATGAATCCAGAATAAAGAGATGGATATCAGATGCTAGGGAAGAATATAAATCCCAAGCATTTGATATGATGCTCAAGGAAGCAGGCATTATGATTTATCAATCAGCTCCTCACACTCTGATGTAGAATGGCAGAGCCAAAAGGCTCATGCAGACACTTTTCAACAAGTTAGAGTCAATGTAATATAATGCTTGCACCCCTGACAGTTGGTGGGAGTTTTCATTCACCCATGCTACACACATATATAACCATATACCGATTGCTTACCTAAATGGCAAAATATCATTTGAGTTGATTTGAGGGCAAGCCCCTAATGTGAGTCATCTTAGGGTATGGGGCTGCATCACTTATGTGCATATTCCCTCTGAGACTCAATCCTTGAAGTTAGCCCATAAAGCTGAGCTTATGGTACATATCGGCATTGCACCTGGCATGACATTGAATTATATTTTTATGAGAACAATCAACATCATTTTTACATTCACCTATGCCATTTTTAAGAAAGATAGATTCCTGAAATGCACAAAAGTGAGAAACCCCTCTAGACAAGAACTGTCTGCCTTTGAGGATCAAGGTCCTTCATTTGGCCCTGACCTTCCAGGTCCCTCAGATGACCAACCTGGTCCACCATCCTCACCATCATCACCCTCTACCCATTTTGCCACTCCAGAGCCTTTACCATCTCAAAGACCAGTCACTTCACTAAGGTGTCAGCCTCTAGCACTTCCTGCTATATCTCCCACTTTCCATTGCTCTCAGCATGAACACCATGTGTGAACATGCCCAGATAATGTATATGGTAATGACTAATACCTAGTAAAGCAACAGTGGGATTTGAACTGACTACACTGATGGCATGACATTGTTGGTAAACCTGGACTCTTGTCCTGTCCAGCAGATCCAGCTTCTTAGATGCCCAGAGAGCTTTCTGACACTCCTGTGCAGCAAGCCCCTAAACTCTTATAAGACAACGAGTCATTCCCTTCTGATAAGAAGGTTGAGTGTCTATATCAGGAAGAGGGAGTAGGCTTAATCATGCATCTTATGTCAAAGGCCATACTCCATGGATTATCTTCTGCAGAGATGAAGCCAGTATGAGAGTGGATTTATTGGGATATTTTTAAACTTTCTTTAGCTAAACAGAAGGAGTGGAGAGTGTTGCAGTCCTTCGTATCTTTTCCGGTGTGTTCTTACTTCTCTTACACCATTTACATTCACACTTGTCGCATGCTTCCATTGAGCCTTGGTTGCTTGTTGTACAGGAGCAAGCTTTCTTCTTATCCGCACTTGCTATCTTATTTGCCTAGCTTCTTTTCTTGACCTCATTCTCCATGGTGTTTCCTTTTGTCGGTTCCCTTTATCACTCGTCCCCGTATCACGATTAGTATTAGTCAGACCCTCTGACTACGAGATACCCGATATACTAGCTTTATTTTCTTTCTTGTTCTTTCTTGTTCGACGATGTTCCATTTCATTAGTCATCTGAAGACCCTGTCATTATTTAACATGTTGCTGTCATCCTATGTTCTTTACATTTCGTCTATGCAATACAATTGTAGCCTTCTCGTCCCCACACTCTCCATCACTTGTGGGAACCTACCCTTGTAAAGACCACCTCACCTGTCGCTTTTCTAAGTCCACTACTGAGTAATCTAAGATGGTGCCTCTTAGTGAGTGCCCCACTCAGTAGAAGTCACCAGAGTCCTTGCCTTGCATGTAACAAAAGACAAAACATACTATCCCTCCCTCCTATTATGGAGTAGGAGCCCTCCCCACTGTCACCACGTCGTTTACAATACCCAGAACCCCCTCACCCATTGACACTGATGACAAAGCACCCACCGCATCCAGTACACCACAGATGAACCCTTAGTCAACAAGCCCATGGACCAACCCCTACATGCTAAGATCCCCTATACCCCCTAGACAATGAACTGTCGTAACTCCAGCCAGAACCATCATACCCATTATCCCACAATGCTCACAGACCCCCATGTTAACCCCTGCCAAACCCACTGAACTAAGGGCAACTCTACCCCCCTCCTTCAAAGGGAATGTTGAGTTCGCCAACCAATGGTGTCTAGCCATGGAAATTCACTTCAAGGTCAACCTCGAGATCTATGACACAGATGACAAAAAGGTAGCCACCTTCCTTGGCCAAATGGAAGGACTCCAGCCAGGAGCCTTTGCAGAATCATGGTATCGAAAGGTACTCAACCCCCAGTGCTCCCCAGCTGACCATATCATAGACAAGGTCATGGCCGATTTTTCCACGACCTTTTACCCCTATGACCAACAGGCAAATGCATACACCAAACTTGGGAGACTTCATCAAGCCATCAAGGTCCACAAGGACAATCATAAACCTGATGGTTTCCAACTTTTTATTATAGAATTCAAAAACCTCATTGCAATTGCCAGGGTTGCTGATGAAAAGGTCCTTATTGACAAGTTTCTGCAGGGACTGGACGATTGTCTCATTACTAACCTGTTGTCCATGCCCACAGTCTCTACCACAGTAGCAGACATAATAGCCCACACTAAAATATTCCATACTCACAAGATGCAGCAACTTGGCCTTCATGATCAAGAAATCCCATACATCACTCAAACCACTGAACCACGACACCACACCCCTGCTGCGACCACCAAAGACCCCTATGCCATGGACATCGACTCAGTCATGTTAAAGAAACTTACCTCGAAGGAACGAGCTGAATGTATCACAAAGGGGCTCTATTTTAGATGCCACAAACCTGGCCACAGCACCAAGAAATGCAAAGGCTTGACACTCCATCCCCAGACCAAAATCCAAACCATCGCAACCCCCACCCCATCATCCCTGCCCAATCCCAAACCCACCAATGACCTCCAACAATATATGACTGCCTTGGAAGTGAAAGGAAACTCCCAGACGGCAATCCTCGATGTTCTTAAAACTTGCATTGAGGGATTTGGGGAGGGAGAAAAAAAGAAGCCTAACTCATTGGATTTTTGAAAGGGAGGGCCGGGTCGATGTCGACTCTCCATATAAATACTGTACTCTTAGGTCTCCGAAATAAACAAACCCTCCAGCTCCCAATGATAATTCAAGACCAAGACCAAATCGTTGAAACCATCGTCCTCATCGACAGTGATGCCACCAGAAACTTTATTGACAAATCTCTCATGCATTGTCTTCACCCCCCACTACACCACCTACCCCATCCCATCACCACACTGAACACAGATGGCACCACTAACAATACTGGAACCATTCAATGGCAAACCAAACTCCAACTGGATTTCACTGGACAAACTCTAACAGAGAAACTATATGTGACCAATCTAGGCCAACCCCACATCATTCTCGGCACCCCCTGGCTTAACAAGCACAACCCCCACATTGACTGGATTGAACATACCCTCACCCTCAAACCAGACAATCCTTCTAACAACATCACAACCATGACCGAACACCTTATGGAGTGGTTTATTCCTAATGAACAGGATTCAGAAAGCCCCATGTACACCCCTCTGCAAATTGACAAACTGATGATCTTCACCCAGATCACTCAAGCCCAAACCCACACCCCAACCACCCTTCCAGACTGGTGTCAAGATTTTTGTGATGTCTTCAAAGAAAAGACCCATGACCAACTACCCCCACATTGACCATTTGACCACATGATCAATCTATGAGAAGACTTCATTCTGAAGGTTGCCAAGGTCTACTCCCTCAACTTGAAAGAGAAGGAATCCCTCCAGGAATTTATCGATGAACACCTATGGACCAGACAAATCGTACCCTCAATATCCTCCCAGGCGTCCCCATTCTTTTTTATCCCAAAGAAGGATGGATCATTATGACCATGCCAAGACTATAGATATCTCAACTCATTCACCATCTGTAATGCCTACCCTCTCCCGTTAGTCAACACCCTGGTCGAAAACATGCAGGTGTCCACCATCTTCACTAAGTTCGACATCAGATGGGATTACAATAACATTCGCCTCCAACCCGAAGACCAATGGAAGGCAGCCTTCATCACCCCACTTGGCCTGTTCGAACCCACTGTCATGTTCTTCGGGTTCTGCAATGCCCCCGTAACCTTCCAAGGGTTTATGAATCACTCTTTCACCGACATGATTGTAGAAGAGTGGCTTGAAATATACATGGATGACTGTGGTATTCACTCCAACGACCTTGCCACCCACCACCAATGAACATGTCACATCCTTCAATGAACATGTCACATCCTTCAATGGTTCAGAGAATTAGGACTGTCATTGAAACTTCCCAAATGCTTCTTCGATACCCCCCAGATTGAATTCCTCAGGCTGATTATTGACCAAGGGAAGACACAAATGGACCCAGCCAAACTCCAAGCCATCCATGAATGGAAACCCCCATGTACTGTGAAAGGAGTTTACTCCTTCATTGGATTTTGCAACTTCTATCGGAAGTTCATTCCCAACTTTTCTGACCTCGTTGCGCCATTGACTCAACTAACCACCAAGAACGCCCCCTGGATGTGGCTTCCCTCTCATCAGCATGCCTTTGACACTCTCAAACTACAATTTGTCGCCACTCCCATATTATAACTCCCTGATCCATTGAAACTCTTCACTCTGATGACCAATGCCTCCCTCATCGCCGCAGGAGCTGTACTTCAACAAGAAGACGTCAATGGAGATCTTTACCCATGCACCTACTTCTCCAAAACCTTCCTCCCTGCCCAGCAAAATTATGATATTTATGATCGAGAACTCCTCACCATTATTCTTGCCCTTGAAGAATGGAAACACTTACTCCAAGGCATCCCTCATCCCATCATTGTCATTACTGACCACAAAAACCTAGCCTATATCAAGGACCCTCGCAAACTCTCTCGCCGCCAAGCTTGCTGGAGTCTATTCCTCCAAGACTTCAACCTCCTCTGGAAGGTAACCCCGGAGTCACAAATGGCCCCAGCAGACACGTTATCATGTTGCCATGATATTAATACCTTCTTTGATAATGACAATGCCTCCATCCTTTTAGAACCACAGATTATCAACATACTAGATCTTGCCCTAGCTGACAAAATTCGCGTCTCCTTGTCATCCGACCCATTGGTTCTCAAAGCTATCACTGCTCTCCAGGACAATACCCCTCTGTTTCCCCGATCCTTACTCAACGACTGGTACTTTGATTCAGGACATCTGTTTTTCAAACACCAGCTCTATATTCCCCCCGATGCACGACACACTCTCATCTTCGCTATCCATAACTCCCCCATGGAAGGCCACAGGGGTTTTTTCCACATGAAAGCCTCTTTAGAATGGGACTACTAGTGGCCTGATCTCTCTACCTTTGTCCGACAATTCATTCTCGGTTGTGCTCTCTTCCAACAGTCCAAACCCAATACCCACCCCACCGTCCCCTCTCTTTGCCCCATCTCGTCCTCCGTTACCTGCCCCTTCCAGCAAATTTCCCTCAACCTCATCTCCAGTCTCTTTCCTGTCGCTTATTGTGATTCCATATTGATCGTGATCAACCACGGCCTTACTAAGGGGGTAATTTTCATCCCCTGTTCAAAGTCAGTCTCAGCTGCAGACATAGCAGAACTGTTTCTGCAAAACATATTCCCAAGATATGGCCTACACAACATCTGTATCTCAGATTGAGGCCCTCAATTCACATCTATCTTCACCAAAAAACTGGCACGACTCCTCCAGTACGACATCCGACTATTATCTGCCTATCATCCACAAATGGACGGTGAGACAGAACGAGTCAATCAGGAGCTAGAAGTATATTTATGGATCTTTTGCACAGATAATCCCACTGAATGGAAAAGATTACTCCACATAGCTGAATTCCATCACAATTCCGCTACTCACTCGGTAACTCTGGCATCCCCCTACTTACTAATACTAGAATACAAACCTAGAGCCTACCCTCCCCTATATCCAAACACCCTTCTACCAGCTCTCAACATCCAATTAACTCAACTGGAGGAAGCCCAAAGAGAAGCCTTGGCTGCATATCAGTCAGCACAATTAATCATGAAACAACGAAGTTTGGGACATTTTAAACCCTGGACAATTGGTAACCAAGTCTGGCTAGAAGCCAAACATTTACAACTAAAATCCATGTCACCCAAACTAACCCCCAAAAGATATGGTCCATTCCCTATCACAGCCGTTCTAAGCCCCACTGCATACAGGCTTCGCCTACCCCCCACCTGGAAAATCCACAACGTATTTCATGCCTCCTTACTCACTCCATACAGAGAAACCAACGTCCATGGCCCAAACCACCTCAAACTACCGCCTATGTTGATAGACAATGATGAAGAATACGAGGTAGAAAAAATAATCACCCACAGAGGTACCACCACACATCGGCAGTACCTGACTACGTGGAAAGGGTACCCATCCTCTGAGAATACCTAGGAACCCGAGACTAATCTTAGAAATGCCAAGCGGATTTTATCTGCTTATAAACAATCCTGCCACCTCTAGATTTGCCAGTTACCATGCTCCCCTTCCTAATCGCAGCCCTCGTATACTCCAGCACCGCCTGCATCGTCGCCATACTCTTATATCTCCTTCTTTGTCTCAAAACCCCAACTATTCCTATTTCTCCAACCTCCCTCATCTTCTTTCGCTGTCAATCCGCCATTCATCTTGAAGAACATGTCCCAACCATCCTCCAACCTGTTGACTCAACCCTTGTCTCCCACCTCCACAAGAATAGACCACTCCCCGACTTCTCATATGTTGCATGCCATTACCTGGCCTGTTTGTTACAGTTCTCCTCATTTTTTGCAATGTTTTTCTTATCCTCATCCATGGGGGAACCTCTTCTCGTCGCCCACTTCTAACTAAGCCTTGGTTGCTCATCTTATAGGAACGAGCATTCCTTCTGTCCAAGCTCGTTGCCTCGTTTAACTCCGATTAGTCTCATTCGCACTCCATTATTCATTTCCATGGTATAACTCATCATCTGTATTAGTTGTCTACGATAACTACTTGATACCCGAGTCAACCTCTCGCTTACCTCATTTGTTCTCTTCGTTTCCATATGATTCTGTCGCTCCGTCTCTCAGTATTTAAATCGATATGACACGACCTGTAATTTCCCCACGTTTCATCTACATAAATATACCTAGTCATTTGTCATCATCGTTCTTGGGTCATCTACCCAGGAAGTCCTCGATTGCCCTTGTCAATTCCTATGTACTTAAAACGGTGCCTCTTCGTGAGTACCCCATGTTGGAACAGTTCCCTCGACTTCGTCTTTGCGTGTAACAGCAAGAGCCCTGAGGACTAGGAGATCTGATTGGGACAAGACTTGAATTTTGTTAGCTAGGGCTAGGTTAATGGTATCAATGATCTGAGTGTTACACTTCTTTTTCTTCATCATGGTTTACTCCTGATCTTGGTAGAACACCCTGATGTGTTCCCTATGATCCCTTAGACCATTTGTTCTTCAGGATAACATATTCTTCTTTTCAATCCTCAATCACCATTTTTTATGCCTAGCATGACTCTCATACTTTGCTCCCATGGTATGCTTCAACCTTTGTATTAGTTAACACTGTTGACTACATAATACCCAATACTTACTGCATGTTATCATATTCTTTACTCATTGTTCTTCTTGCTTCTATATCTTTTCATTTGCTTAGCTAAAAGCTATTGTCTCTCACTATTTAAGTCATCCTCACCTATCATGTAACCCTTACATTTCATCTATGCAATACCACATAGTCTTTGTATCACCCATTATCTGAACTCCATCAAGGCCTTCCTCCTTGATTGAAAACTCTTGCTCTTGCACATTATAGTCATTGATCTAGTTCCTTACCAGAGTAACTAAGACAGAGCCTCTTTATGAGTGCCCCACTCTGACAGCAGCCCTGTGATCCTTGTCTTACATGTAACAAAAGATGAAATGTACTTCTTCTCCCTTCTATTATGAAATAGGAGATTATCACCTAGTTACCACATTGTTCACAGTACCCAGAACCCCTTTACTCATCAATACCAATGATAAAGCACCTATCATACCCAGTATTCCCTAGTTAAACCCCTAGTCAATGAGTCCATGGGTTAATCCCTATTGTCATATCCTAGGCTTCAAAAGCCAACTCCAGACCTTCCGGACAAACACTGGTATAACTCCAGACTATTTCCTGTCTTCTGCTCTGTTCTTTTCTTTTGGACTTACATTAGTAAATTCCTCTGACTTCTATTTTCCATTTGTCTCTATTCCCATTCTTCCGAACTACTCATATTTCCTTATGCTTTATCCTTCGGTATTAGAACTACTCCAATATCATTGCTCACTTGGAGCATGATCCTGAGGCTCTGACTTAATAGAGCTAACACTTGACACTTCTGGTACTTACTTTACTTCAACTCTGGAGTTAGTCATCTAGCTTTCCCCCCATATATAAAGCTCTGTAGTTTACTGCCTGTAGACCTCAGTTTGAATATCGACATAGATGACTGAGTCTATCTTTCTCTCATTCTCCTGTGACCTTTGTTGAGGGCTTGACACCCTCTCTCCTTCCTCTGACCCTCAGACCTTTAACCCTCAGACCTCTGACCCTCAGACCTCTGACCCTTAGACCTCTGACCCTCAGACCTCCAATCCTTAGACCTCCAGATCTCGGACCTCTAACCTTCGACCCTCTGTTTGAAATACCAGGGCACGATTCTAGTGCAAGGGTACACCACATAAGGTAAAGCCAACACCTCACTCGCCTCAACTCTAGAGTTCCGGAGTTGCACAGGACTTAGTCAATTCACTCTTAACACCTATGCACTAAGGTCCCCAATATCCCCCAGATAACAAATGGCAATTATCTCTACTGGAATCTCAATCCCCATTATCCCATAGCCCCCACAGGTCCCCATGGCAACCTCTGCATCAAAACCCACTGAACTCTAAGTGACTCTTCCCCCCTCCTTTAAAGGAAACATGAAAGTTGCAAACCAATGGTGCCTAGTGATGGAAAT
>JBBPKC010000721.1:0-11161 GCA_038089055.1 Tylopilus aff. balloui
CGAGTCAGCACCCCAACACCCAATTGTTGCCACCGATTTTACTCCGTGCTTCCCACTCCCATGTCGTTAGCAAGACCATTCTACTTCGATCGGTGGCGGCCCCAGCACGAGGCGTCCTTGGACCCTGCCGAACCCAACTGATGACCGCCGTAGCCCCAATCTAAGTACTTGACGCAGTGCGTAGCGAACTCGGGATGTTCTTTCGATTCAGTCCATCCGACATGTGGTACGCCTGTCCGCAGTACCACCTTCGGCGTGCTCCACTTGGCCTGGGGATGGGAAAAGTAGATCGACATCAGAGCGCGGAACCTGCCGGGAAAGAGACAAGATAAAATAACATCGTTGGTGCGCTGAAATGATTCAGAATGCATACGAGCTTTACCCTAAGCACACCGCGTTAGGCGTGTCGCACCATATACCACCCCCATCCACGATAGCAACAATCGGGGCACCTCTCCTCTTTGATTAGGAAACCCACTGCTCAGCATCTGAAACCATGCCTGATGTAAGTGGAAGAGAGTCATATTATTTGATGGATCGCTTTGCATGTTTCCCATCCTCATGGAGGTAATGGCTTTGTCGCGAGAAGAACTTCAGTGGCAAGTGAGCTACACCAGAAAGTGAGAGAACCCGTATTAAGTGGGTCGACACCCACTACCCGTTCCTTGTGTGGACTCGAGTCCCAGGCTGCAGATCTTCCAATGATGACCCTTCTGCCTTACCACCTTCTAGTAGGATGCAGAAACACTTTCTTGGCATCATCAATTCCCAGCTCAAAAACTCCTCCCATAGGAAACATATGGATCTGATTCTAGCAGGCTGCCACTGCAACCACTGCTGCATTGTGCACTGGTACCTGTAGAAAACCACAGGTATATGCTACTAACTACTAGCACTTACATTGTTATATAGGCTTACAAACAATGGTAGTGGTTTTAGGTCAAGAGTAATATTTAAACTCTGAGCTGAGTTTGAAGTTATATACTACAATAGGTACTTACATAATCTACTAATATGGAGGTTGAGTACCACAGTCACATGACTCATAATGTGCTTGTTCAACATTTCCCCATGATTTGCATATGGTAATATAAAATCATATAAAATGAATTGGCTTTAGAATTTTACAAACTTCACTCTGCTGAGATTCTTTGTTAGCAAATTGGCAGGGTTCTTAAAGCCTTGGACATAGAATAGCTTGATCAACTTTTCATGGACAAATTCTTAAATACCATGCCAGTAAATATCTATATATTTAGATTGCTTCTTGGTAATCAGATTAGATACCATGAATATTGAACCCTAATTGTCACCACATAGGGAGATTGGCTTTAAATTGTATTCTAGCTCTTTGAACAAAGAGTTTAACCATACCAGCTGATAACTATAATCAGAGAGTGAAACATATTTAGCTTCAGTTGAGGAGTAAGCTACTCAACTCTACTGATGCATCTTCCAAGCTATTGTAGCATTGGCTAGTTTCACTACATATCCAGTAGTAGATTATCTGGTATTAGAATCAGATTCCCAATATTATATCTAGGCCTTAAAGCCCAATACTGGACACTTCAGATATACTCTGGCATAACTCCAGACTCTTTTCCACATTTCTCTCTTGTTCACTTTGCCTGGACTAACATTAGTAAATTCCTATAACTTCCATTTCTCATTTGCCTCTGTTTCCATTCTTTCAAACTACTTATACTTCCTTATGCTTTATTTTTTGGTATTAGAATTACTTTGATGTCACTGCTTACTCAAAGCATGATCCTGAGGCTTTGACTTAGTAGAGTCTACACTTGACACTTCTGGTACATACTTTACTTTAACTCCAGACTTAGTCATCTATTTTTTCTTTCATATATAAACTTTGTAGTTTACTATCTATAGACCTTAGTTCAAATATCAACATCAACATAGATAACCAACTTCTGATTTTCTCTCTGTAATCTCTACTGAGGGCTTAACTGTTAAGACTGAACAGATGAACTCCTGCATAACTCTGGAACTCTAGAATTGAGGCGAGCAGGGCATTGGCTTCACCTTATGTGGTATGTCCTTGCAACAGAATTGTGCCCTGTCATATCCGGGCCTCAAAGCCCAATTCCAGATACTCTGGATATACTCTGGCATAACTCTGAACTTTTTTCCATTTTTCTCTCTTGTTTACTTTGCCTGGACTGACATTAGTAAATTCCTATGACTTTCGTTTCTCATTTGCCTCTGTTCCCATTCTTCTGAACTATATATGCTTTATCCTTCAGTATTAGAACTACTCCAATGTCATTGCTCACTTGAAGCATGATCCTGAGGCTTTGACTTAGTAGAGCCAATACTTAATACTTCCGGTACATACTTCACTCTGACTCTAGACTTAGTCATCTGGTTTTCCCTCCATATATAAACTCTGTAGTTTACTGCTTGTAGACCTCAGTTCGAATATCAACATAGACTATTATTATAGACGACTGAGTCTATTCTCCTCTTGTTCTCCTGTAACCTTCACTGAGGGCTTGATGCCCTCTCTTCTCCCTTTGACCCTCAGACCTCTGATTCTTAGACCTCCAACCCTTAGACCTTCGACCCTTAGATCTCTCAGACCTTCGACTCTTAGATCTCTGACTCTCTGTTAAGATTGAACAGATGGACTCCTGTACAACTCTGGAACTCCGGAGTTGGGGTAAACGGGGTGTTGGCTTTACCTTATGTGGTGTGCCCTTGCAACGGAATCGTGCCCCGGAATTTCGGGTGGAGGGTCGGAGGTCGGAGGTTGGAGGACTGGAGGTCAGAGGGCCGGAGGTCAGAGGGCTGGAGGTCAGAAGGTCAGAGGTTAGAGGGTCGGAGGTCAAAGAGAGGATGTCAAGCCCTCAGAAGGGGTCACGGGGAGAGGATCAGGAGTTGGTCATCAATGTTGATATTCGAACTAAGGTCTATAGGCAGTAAACTACAGAGTTTATATATAGAGGGAAAACCAGATGACTAAGTCCGGAGTCGGAATAAAGTATGTACCGGAAGTGTCAAGTGTTGGCTCTACTGAGTTGGAGCCTTAGGATCATGCTCTGAGTAAGCAATGACATCGGAGTAGTTCTAATACCGAAGGATGAAGCACATGTAGTTCGGAAGAATGGGAACGGAGGCAAATGAGAAATGGAAGTCATAGGAATTTACTAATGTCAGTCCGGGCAAAGTACACAAGAGAGAAAAGCGGAAAAGAGTCTGGAGTTGTGCCGGAGTATATCCGGAGTGTCCAGAATTGGGCTTTGAGGCCCGGATATGACAGTATCCCCCTCTTAGGCCTGAACCCTTGAAGGCCTTTGAGGATCATGTGGTACTGTTGAATGACGAAGTTGAAAAAACGGAGCGAAGGCAGCGGACGAAAACGCGAAGGAGGAAGACGAGGAAGATGACATCGGAACGGCGGAGGGGACGGAGTTGGCATCGGATGATGGCGGAGGTGGAGGTGTTGGTGACGGAGGAGAGGAAAGCCGGAAAAGCAGAGTTAGCGCAGATGACAGTGGTGGATGGAGAAGGGGAAGAGGACAAAGAGGACAAGGACGAGGAAGTGTAATAGATACTTTTGTGAATGTTAACAAAGTTGACAGGTCAAGCAGAGTGAGGTCCGGGCTTCTCCGGGTACCAGAGATGGAAGTCCGCAATAAGCTCC
This sequence comes from Tylopilus aff. balloui, assembly GCA_038089055.1. Taxonomy (NCBI): domain Eukaryota; kingdom Fungi; phylum Basidiomycota; class Agaricomycetes; order Boletales; family Boletaceae; genus Tylopilus; species Tylopilus aff. balloui. Next base: position 3,665 of record JBBPKC010000721.1, read on the forward strand.
GAAGTGTGACCTAGTTCAGTTGCAAGTAACCACAAAGTTTCTTCATCTGTCCCTTCATATCTGGACCACCACACCAAATAAAGGAGTTTGCAGTTCCGTCGCCTATGATCTATCTTTGAGTCAAGGATTTCTGATATCTCATATTCCGGTTTGCCATCAACCTCAACCGGGGGCGGAGGTGTCTGCATGCGATTCGGAATGGTATTAGGGGTTGCGGGTTCTAGTTGAGAAACATGGAAGACCGGATGTACGGACTTCATGTTCTTCGGAAGCCGGAGGGTGTACGAAACAGCGCCGGCTTGAGCTATGATTTCATAAGGATCTAGATTTTTCTTGGAGAGCTTCTTAGAGAGGCGTGTGGAGCGGAAGTATTTTGCCTTGATGAAAACCTGACTACCGACTTTGAAGTCCAGTGCCGGAGTTCGCTTGGCATCTGCGGGTCCTTGATATCGTTGCTGTGCTAGGGCTATTTCTTCATGGAGGAGGCTGTGGAGGGAGTCGAGATCGACGGAGTATTCTTGGGCTCGGGCGGAGGTGAGGTCGCATTTAGGATGGACAGAGATGTTCGAATGATAACCTTTATTGGCGAAGAACGGGGAGACACCGGTGGTAGCATTCAGAGCATTGTTGTAAGCGAACTCTGCAAGGGGTAGGAGCTCAGACCAGTTGTCTTGCTGGTAGTTGCAATAAATCCAAAGGTACTGTTCCAGGGTCTGGTTCATTCGCTCTGTTTGTCCATCACCCTCCGGGTAGTAACCAGAGGTGAAGTGGAGTCGGATATCTAAGGCTTTCTCGAGTGAGCGGAAGAAGTGGGAGACGAACCCTGAGCCTCGATCGGAGGTAATGTGCAAGGGAACTCTATGTTTGGAGAATACGTGGAGCAGGAATAGTTTTGCTAACTCCGGAGATGTCACCTTGTCGTCAGTCGGAATGAAAATGCACTGTTTGGACAATCTGTCCACGACTACAAGGATGGTGGTATGTCCAGAGGACGGAGGGAGTTGTTCAATGAAGTCCATGGAGATCGAATTCCATGGCTTCTCCAGAATGGGGAGTTGTTTCAGGAGCTCATAGGGCTTATGTCTGGGGACCTTGGCATGTGTGCAGGCTGTACAGGAGGAAACATAGTCTTTGACAAAGGTCCGGATGCCTGGCCAAGTGTATTCGCAGCGGATGAGCTCTAAGGTCCGGTTCTGTCTGAAGTGTCTGGAGAGCGAATGGTCATGCTTGTACCCGAGGACTCGGAGGCGGAGGTCATCTGCGTCCGGGACGTAGATGCGATTATCTAGACGGAGGTAGCCTTCAGAGTCTATAGTCCAGCGGGAGTCGGAGGATTCAGAGTCGGACATGTGGGCGGATGCTAAAGGATTGGAGGGAAGCGTGGACAGGATGTTTCTGTGAAGGGACTCGAGGTTGAACAGCGTACTGGCCCGGAGGACCGAAGTCGCTAAAATCATTGCCCTGAGGGACGACGCGAGCTGTTCTCAGGTGAATATGGGATGGAAGTTCTAGGGGTTTACGAGTGCATAGTCCCTATCCCCCTCTTTGGGATAGACGTCCCAGCATCTAGTGAGGGAGTCGGGTTTTGCACCAAGGCGTCCAGGGTGGAAGCGGATGACCATGTTGAACTGTGAGAGGAACTTCAACTACCGGGCTTGTCGTCGGGTCAGGAGTTTGGTGGTTGTGAAGTATTCCAAGTTCTTGTGGTCCGTGACTACGTCAATCGGAGTTCCGGAGCCTTCAAGGTAGTGCTGCCAAGTCTGGAAGGACTTGTGGATGGCAAGCAATTTCTTGTCATGGGTGTCATAGTTGAGTTCGGGAGCGGAGAGGGTATGGGAGTAGAAAGCTACAGGGCGGATTTCATCATCCGGACATCGGATGGAAAGAATGCCGGCGATGGCATAGTCAGAGGCGTCTGTCTCGATGATCAAAGGGGAGTCGGGGATCCAATGGGATAGGATAGGGGCGGAGGTAAAAGCGTCCTTAAGGCGCTGGAAAGCAGAGCGACAGGCATTGTCGAAATTCCACGGAGTACCCTTTTGGGTGAGGCGGGTGAGCGGAATGACAAGTCCGGAGTAGTCGGCGATGAATCTCCAGTAGAAATTAGCGAATCTGAGGAAAGACTGTATATCTCGGACCTTCCGGGGTTTGGGCCAATCAACAATAGCCTTCACCTTTTCTGGAGACATGGAAAGTCTGGTCAGAGAGAGTCGATATCCGAGGTACTCGCTGGAGTTGGTGTGGAATTCGCATTTTTCAGGTTTGGCATAAAGTCCATGTTTTCGGAGACGCCGGAGTACTTCCCAGACATGCTTTTCGTGTTTCGCGTGGTCTTTGGAGAAGATGAGGATATCGTCCAGATAGATGATGACAGAGACGTCAAGGAGATCTGTGAAGATGGAGTTGACGAACCGCTGGAAAGCCGCGGGGGCATTGGTGAGACCAAATGGCATGACAAGCCATTCGAACAATCTGTAGCACATCCGGAAGGATGTCTTCCATTCATCTCCAGCGGCGATGCGGACTAGATGGTAGGCATGCCGGAGATCGAGCTTGGTGTAAATCCGAGCGTGGCTTGGAGCGTCTAGGAGGTCGGAGATGCAGGGGAGTGGATAGCGATCCTTCTTCGTGATCTTGTTAAGTCCGCGGAAATCTACACAAAGGCAGAGTGAACCGTCCTTCTTGCGGACGAAGAGTACTGGAGCGGCATGAGCGGAGTTGGACGGGCGGATGAATCCCATGGAGAGATGTTCGTCAAGAAACACTCAGAGGGACTCGAGTTCAGATGTGGACAGGGAATAGATAGTTCCTATTGGCGGAGATGCTCCTTCTTCCAATTCGATCTTCAGGTCGAATTCGTGGTGCAGGGCGAGCTTGAATGCCTTCCCCTTGCTAAATACATCTGCGAAATCATGATACTCTGGAGGAACTTCGGAGAGATCGACTGGTTCAAAGTCGGCGGAAATGGAGCGGAGATTACTCTCCTGAGGGTAGAGTGACAGAGCGAACTGCACTAAGCCCTCGAGATGACAGGCGAGTGCGAAGGCAGGAGCACTAATGAGCACTATAGATGGTATCTTGCAGTCATAGGTATGCAGTGAATCGAGGTCGGAGTCAGCCGGAGGAATGAGTTCCGAGGGCTGCGAAGTTGAGCTCGGTTTTGCTAGCATGGGATGCTCAGATGCTTGGAACGAGATACTGCTCGTAACCCAATCAATCAACGGATTGTAGCGGGCGAGCCAGTTGTGTCCTAGAACAATAGAACAAGAACCATCTAGTAGAGTGACATAAAATGTCGTCGGAGTGATATCACCAGTCAAAAAACGAACGGAGAGATCAATGGCTTGAGTCACGGAGGAATTCGAGGTGCCATCGAACAAGCGGAGTGATAGCGGAGGGACGGAGTAGGCTGAAAGTCCGTTCTTCTTCACAAATGTGGAATCTATGAAGGAATCAGAGGAGCCGGAGTCTATTAATGCGGGGAAAGGGGGGATGTTCTAGGAGACTAGGGAGATGGAGGACAGGAGTGATTTCGGAGTTGAGAGAGCGGACACGTTGAGTTGGATCTCCTTTGGTGCACAGGAAGAGGCAACGCGACCTCTAATCTGTGCGGAGTCATGAAGGTCGCGGACTATTTTTTTGCCTCAGCGGAGGCCTCCGGTTTGGTTTCCGAAGTTTCGGTCTTGGCAGTGCGACTGTGGATGCTAAGGAAAAGGAAGCTAGGGGATTTGGCAAGGTCGCTGATGTCCATGAGCTCTTCCATGTGCGCGCCGGGTGTAGGGGACTGCAGAGGTGGGCACACTTGAGATGCGGGAGGAGTGCTCCAACCAGCAGAGAAGCTGAGAAATTGTTCGACGAGGTCAGGGGCACGACGGCTGCTGCTTAAGGCATTGAGAGGGTTCTCGATAGCCCTTGCACGCGACCGTGTCATGCGGATTGACATGGTTGGGGATTCCAATGCAAGTGGGAGTTCGAATATACTGTTAAAACTGGACGGACGGACTCCTGTACAACTCCGGAACTCCGGAGTTGGGGCGAACGGGGCGTTGGCTTCACCTTATGTGGTGCGCCCTTGCACCGGAATCATGCCCCAGTATTTTGAACGGAGGGTCGGAGGTCGGAGGTCTGGGGTCCGGAGGTCTGAGGGTCGGAGGTCTAAGGGTTAGAGGTCTGAGGGTTGGAGGTCTGAGTGTTGGAGGTCTGAGGGTCGGAGATCTGAGGGTCGGAGGGAGGAGAGAGGGCATCAAGCCCTCAGCGAAGGTCACAGGAGAACGAGAGGAAGGTAGACTCGGTCGTCTACGTTGATAGTCTATGTCGATATTCGAACTGAGATCTACAGGCAGTAAACTACAGAGTTTATATACAGAGGGAAAATCGGATGACTAAGTCTGGAGTCGGAATGAAATATGTACCAGAAGTGTCAAGTGTTGGCTCTACTGAGTCGGAGCCTCAGAATCATGCTCCAAGTGAGCAATGACATCGGAGTAGTTCTAGTACCGAAGGATAAAGCACATGTAGTTCGGAAGAATGGGAACGGAGGCAAATGAGAAACGGAAGTCATAGGAATTTACTAATGTCAGTCCGGGCAAAGTACACAAGAGAGAAAAGCGGAAAAGAGTCCAGAGTTACACCGGAGTATGTCCGGAGTGTCCAGAATTGGGCTTTGAGGCCCAGATATGACAGATCTCCACTCACGGGCCCAACTTTCCCAAACCCCCACCAACAAGACTAGAGAACCACGAAGAATACGAAGTAGACAGAATAATTGCCCATCAGGGGTCTGCCTCCCGACGGCAGTACCTAACTGCATGGAAAGGGTATCTATCTTCCGAAAATACCTGGGAACCAGAAACTAATCTTAGACATGCCAAGCGAATACTATTCGCTTATAAAAAAGGAGCAGGCCTCTAGGTCCCCTGGTTACCATGCTCTCCTTCCTGATTGCCGCCCTCGTATACTCCATGACCATCTGTATTGTCACCACCCTTTTTTATCTTGCCCTCAGATCAAAAATGAAAATACTCCCCACTTCCCCATCCCCAACTACCTCTCCCATCTCATTTCGTTGTTCCACCGCCGCCCACATCAAAGACAATGTCCAACCCCACATCCAACCTGTCTACCTAACCCTCGTCCCCTACGTCAACCCATGTTGATTACTCTCCTACCTCTCGTATGTTTTATGCCATGTCTCGACCCATTGACGCTTCTGCTCTTCCTGTTGAACACTGTCACCTTCTTTTAGCCTATATGATATTATCTCCAGATATCCTACATTCCATCAAGCTTGCCATGGAACGAGAAGGGGAGTTACTTTGCCTTGACATTATTGCCTGCTATCTTCAAACCCGCCTTGCGACAGTTGCCCTAACTGCTGCTATACCAGGTGACCAACCCATTGACCTTTCCATCATACTTTCACCCTTACATACTACCTTGACACGCTTATTGGACATTTTACATGACTAGGGATTCTCACATTTTGTCCATACCCTGGATCGTTCCGTCCTAATTCCCTATTTCAGATCCCTCTTCCGCACTATGCACGAGCTCCAATAGCTCAAGTACCTCAAATGCACCCGACCTCCATCCCCCATTATCCCTGTCCCAGTCCTCCCTTGTCACTCCCCCAGTCTGGAACCAATTCGCATTGACATCATGCCTGCATTGGTCCATTACCTCGTCGAATCCCCCAATACCTCTTATGAAAGGCCAAGCGGACACCCCATTATCCTCGCCTCCCCTACTTGCATCCTCCTGCTTATGCCTCCCCACATCAATCCCGTCGCTGCGCCAGACACCATATGTTTTCAGTGCCGCAATCGAGGTCATTTATATATCCACTGCCTGCAATACTGCTGTGTCTCTTGCCACGACTACGCACCAGGACATTATTGCACTCAATGCCTATTCCTCCAGTGTGATTTCTACTCCATGTGGGGACACTCTTTGCACTACTGCCATCGACGCCATTGTGGAATTTGTGACAAGTATGGACATCTCACGGATGACTATCTCCATGTACTCCCTCCCTCAGGGACCCCCCCTCTTGACAAGGTCTAGCAGAGCTCCAAAGGTACTCAAGTTAGGGACTCAAGTATATGAAGAGGGTAATGTTACAGTTTTCTTTCTTCATCGTCACCTGTTCCTCTTACTCGTAGAGCACCCGGGTGTGTTCCCCATATCTTTCTATCAAGTAGAAGGCGTTCTTTTACTTCTTTCACCTTTGTCCTTCACTGTCTCCATGTTTTCTCCTACTCCCCTCAGTCCCATGGCACATCTCCTCTGATTACATTCTATCTTGTTCTATGCTCTTCTTCAATGTTTCTTCCCTTTAGTCAGCATTCTATCCCTTTCTCTTGTGTTCTATTAGTTTCCATCTGCTTAGTCAAGGCCTCTGTCTCCTGCTATTTAAGACTGCAAATACTTCCTGTAGACCTCATGTTTCATCTATGCAATACCACATATTCATTCGTCACTCCTCTATCTGGACTGTCCATCCTAGAAGATCCTAAGTCACTCGACCCTCAACTTAAGGGAATCCTTCGTCCACTACTTGCATAATTAAGATGGTGCCTCTCCGTGAGTGCCCCACACTTGTAGCAGCTCTCTGTCCTAGACCTCACACGTAACAGTCGGAGGTCTGAGGGTCAGAGGTCTAAGGGTCAGAGATCTAAGGGTCAGAGGTCTAAGAGTTGGAGGTCTAAGGGTCAGAGGTCTGAGGGTCAAAAATCTGAGGGTCAGAGGTCTGAGGGTCAGAGGGAAGAGAGAGGGCATCAAGCCCTCAACAAAGGTCACAGGAGAACGAGAGGAAGATAGACTCAGTCGTCTATGTCGATATTTGAACTGAGGTCTACAGGCAGTAGACTATAGAGTTTATATATAGAGGAAAAACCAGATGACTAAGTCTAGAGTCAGAGTGAAGTATGTACTGGAAGTGTCAAGTGTTGGCTCTACTGAGCTAGAGTCTCAGGATCATGCTCCGAGTGAGCAATGACATCAGAGTAGTTCTAATACTGAAAAATGAAGCATAAGGAAGAATGAGTAGTCTGAAGAAATGGGAACAGAGGCAAATGAGAAACAAAAGTCATAGGAATTTACTAATGTCAGTCTGGGCAAAGTAAACAAGAGAGAAAAGCGGAAAGGAGTCCAGAGTTATGCCAGAATATGTCTGGAGTATCCAGAATTAGGCTTTGAGGCCTGGATATGACAGTTAGAGGAAAGTCTCAGTTTGTTTCCATACTAGATGGAGCTTATAACCTGTTGTGAAATTATCAATTTGTAATATGGGTCCATTAGAACTCCAGTCAATGATGTACAAGACTAGATTGTTAGCTACCTGTAGTATAGGTCCATTAGGACTATAGTACATGAGTAGGGAGCTATGTGTAGTGTATGGTAGGTGCTTACCTCCAGTCAACAATATATGAGACTAGAGAAAGCATAATAGGCAGTCACATGTGTTAGTGAACACTGCTATCCAAATATGATAAACTA
>JBBPKC010000724.1:0-11142 GCA_038089055.1 Tylopilus aff. balloui
TTCTAGACCGCATCCCTGAAGCGTTTCACATACTGCAGGGCTCTGGGTACCGATGGGGAGGTCCTAAGCAATGAGTCAGTGTCTGCTCAAAGAGAATGGAAGATAAGGAATCAGACCTGGAAGCACAGACCGTTGGGGAAGATCTCGTTGTCATCGCACGTCAGAGTCCCTGAGGGATAAAAAGGCGTTAATTTGGACGATATAGAAGTCGGCTATTGAAACGACAAACATTTGCAGCCAGGCGGGATGATCGGACTGTCACACTCGATGATGATGGTCCAGAAAGAGGAATAGAAAGAGGAATCAGTGAAAGTAAGCTGGGTGCCGCACGTCCAGGTGATGCATGTCTCTGCGAGTCCGGACTTGTGGTGGTAGGGTTCCCAGGCGATGTTCCTGGAGCACACGAGCGGGGAAGAAGCCACCCAGTTCGCGAAATCTTGTACTGCAATGAATGGTCATTAAACGGATGTGCGGAATTCGGAGCGAAAACACTGACTGGTCTTAAAATCTTCTGCTCGCTCGCTTGGCCACTTTGGGTACACCGGCGAGCACTTGCGCTTCTGGCGTGCTTCCGCAATGATGCAGTAGTGCGGGCGGAGCCCCCACGACGGGCCGCCGCCTGAATGGCCAGGATCAGGGTTGGGTGGCGCTTTGATGTCGAAAGGTCTGTTGAACACGTAGAACTGATTTGAGTCCTCGACGGAAACGCTCTGCTGGTTGGTCGTCCCGCTCCCATCCACCAACCGGCCCTGGAGGGCTTTGCCTGTTGCATATTGAGATGGGTGGAGGATCACACCTCCCACGACTGCAGAGATTCTGGTCTGCACATCAATGTCTGTGAGGGTGCTGTGTCCGCGAAGGAAAATGTAGTTGTTCACGCCTCCTTGGAGCTCGATCGCGTTCTTCGTGGAATAATCGATATTCGGATTCTGGAGGGAACTCCACAAGTCAGGTTTGGTCAGGTCCGAGTCCGTACCGATGAATTGGATGTCTTTCGTCATGTCGTCAGTGTGGGTGAACGTGCAGAAATTAAAGCAGACACACCAGGGGAGTGACCATACAAGCTAGTACGCGGGAAGTGATTCGTGTCACCTGTTGAGGATCGGAACCACCACCCGGTGGCTGCCGGCCTCGTGGTGGGGATAGCATCACAGTTCCTTTTACGGGGACACTGACAGCGATCATCGACGGGACAGTTCTGGGATTCCCTTAGTTGCTTGGCAGAGGGACTAGCAAACCGAATATTGCGCGTCGACTGAGGATCAAATATGATGTTCAGTGTACCCAGTAACTGAGGAGGGTTGACCGGTTGGAGGGACAGCTTCAAGTCGATTCCAGCCAACGAAAAGGCCGGGCCCACCTTCCCGACCTTGAAAACCTTGAGCGAGAGGCCGGAATATGGTTCAAAAATCGGGTTCTCCTCCGGAGAAAATATGTTCAAGGTCAAAACTCCATCGTAAAGCGGCTCGAGCGTGATGGGCTTCTGAGCGTCAAAAGACGACAACGGCGCGCGCGGGATCACAATCTTCCCGCGATTGTCAACCAGGGACGCCTCTAGCCCATCGGGAGCCGGTGAGCCACTGTGCCACTGCGCGAATCGAAATCAGGGTGATCATACATACAAACGTACAGTGAACCATACCTCGAGGACGAAACGGACTGATATGGACGATTTACCAAATATGCGGAGTCGAGTGTGGGCCGAAATATGCTCTGAGGTAGGGTCTGCGACAATCACCTAGGGAATGGTTAGTACAGATTCATAGGAAACGAAATGTTAGACCTTACGTTATAGAAGGTGATGCCTTCGTTCTTGTACAGATAAGAGAGGAAGTCGTCTGCATCAAAGTTCTGGAGGTCAAAAGAAGGAATGGGCTCGTATTCGTGCAAGTCCTTGTGCGTATTCGCTGGATCATGTTTGAACACGTTGGCAACTAAGGAGTATGCGTTTCCTGCGCCGTGTGGCGGACGGAACCACAGAGGGTCTGTTGAAGCATCTACGACCCAGATTAGTAGCAAATTCGAATGGGAGTGCGTAAGGTGCATACATCGACCTGGGGTGTCCCCGCCGGGAATCACTACGGGGCCAGACGAGACAGGCGCAACTTTCGACCATACCTGCGGCCACATAATCAATTCGCTTGGGAAGGCCCTCAAGGAAGCGATATAGGGTCCGCCGGAACCGTGACCACGAATGTAGACATGGTTGACATCCCCGCCGACGATGGGCATGCCAGTGAAACCACGCCATGCCGAGGGGTGAACGAGCGCGTCGTGGTCAGCCTTCGCGCCGTAGAGCGGGATGATGTCGGGAGACTTGACAACGCATCGAGTTCAGTACACGCTCAGGTTGGGTGAGATGGGAAGACGACATACGAAGGCCAGGGTCTTGGGGTACTTCTCTGGGTTGTCCAGCGCGTCATCATCGGGATCTACGATGGACTTTAGCACGGCAGTAGGGTCTGCTGAAGCGGGGGATACAAACAGTTTCTCAAGACGAATTCCCTACACACTGTAGGAGCTGAGGTCATGTTTGAGATCGAGAGAGGAGAGAGCGAACTGCTGATGGACAGGGGAAAGCGCGGCTGTCTTTATACCTCTCGAGCACTCCTATACAGCAGAACTGGTAATTCTTGTTCACGGACGTAAGGCTGAGGCCAGCTGACCCCCATCCCCATGAGGAACACGAACACTTTACACCAGATTGCATGACAGCCCTGACAGATGGAAGTTTGGGTTCGATAGTGGGCGGGTCCAATGAAAAGGTGTCCATTATTCCGTCCTCGGACTTCAGCCCTAACACAGGGGGCCAGGCTGTTGCATGACAAACGGTGGGGCTTGTGCGGGCGCGAGGAAACCACGCACGTTACCTCGGTGCGAAAGAACTTGTCAATTCGTAAACACCAGGTGGTAAACGCACCTCCTGGTCTCACCCCGGTGAGTTGAAACGAAGAGGTCGTTTGTTTTCTGGGGTGCTGCAGGTCGGACATTAGTGACGTTTCGTTCCGAAAACAAAAAAAGCGAGGCACCGTGACTCGTCAATTTCGGGACCTCGGCGAGTCGCATCATAGAGCCTGCGGAGGTCTCACAAAGCGCAGAGTAATCATCAGCGTTAACCGATTATCGTTGTTGCCTCTGTGGGACCGATCACGCTTGCGAGTCTGCGGGAAGTTCTCGGTGATAGCCGATCCGAATAGCGTCAACGATGGCCAATCAGGAAGCGTGGAAGCGGGGACACTATGACGTTACTGGTCAGTCAAGTGAACATTGGCGTGTGCCAAATCATCGCGCGCACGCCCACCTCATGCGCGAAGTTCCCAACTGATTAATCTTCCATTTCTACTCTGCCCAGTGCCGAATTGGAGGACGTCGATGGACCTCTGGACCGCGAATCCGCGATGTGCGAGCACGTCGCATGTTTCTTGTCAGTGACCAATGAGTTGTCGTGTCAAGAGTCGCAGCCCGCCCTCCAGCTGCTTGGCCCTAGACAACAAAAGATAACCATATACTTACGCAAGGTCAAGCCGGCTCAGTTCAGACTCGCTGCACGAGAGTTGTTACACAACGCTAGCTCAGTTAATTCCAAGATACGACTATTGTACAACACAACTGAGGTAGGGACGATGACGTACCACAGATCGAGAGGAGAGGAGGGCATGGGTTTTTTTTTGTTCCTTTTTTAATTTTCGTTCTTTTTTTTGTCTTTTTTCTTCTTTGTGTGTGCCAAGAAAGTGCAGCAGACGGAATAGCTTACACGACGCGGGCGGTGATGGAACATCGGAGTGGCCCACGCCTACTCCGGTTTCGCGGCCATGGCGACCTGTCCGACAACGAATTGCGGAGAGGACTCGTACGGCCAGGACTCTTGCTTCCCCGCGTTCGCATACGTGGGAAGCGGGGATGGGTTGGCCTTCACCCCGATGTAAGGGTATTTGGTCCCAACGTAGAACGGCCAGTCCACGCTCTCAGGGTGAGGGTCCTGACCGAGGTGGATGACGGGGCTACATTGCAAATGCGTGTTCAGCAACTGTGGTCGGAATGAAGCTTAGGGAGTATGACTCACGATAAAGTGTTGACCTCGGTAACGGCGAGTCTGATCTTGACGCTCGGTGGCGGGATCCTGTAGGTTGCGTCGCACCAGGTGATGGTCAACGTGATCTTCGGTGCGGAACCTGGGGTAGCACCAGTGAAGTGGCAGCCCGCATACTGGTCTAAACGTCAGCTACTCTAGACCACATGCTGAAGCGTTTTCACATACTGCCGGATACTCAGTACTGATGGGGAGGTCCTAAGCATTGAGTCAGTGCCTACTCAAAGAGAATGAAAGACAAGGGATCGGACCTGGAAGCACAGACCGTTAGGGAAGATCTCGTTGTCATCGCATGCCAAAGTCCCTGGGGGAAAAGACGTTAGTTTGGACGATATAAAAGTCGGCTACCGAAACGACAAACATTTGCAGTTAGGAGGGATGATCAGACTGTCACACTCGATGATGATGGTCCAGAAAGAGGAACGGGATGAAGAATCAGGGAGGACAAGCTGGGTGCCGCACGTCCAAGTAAAGCATATGTCTCCGGGCTTGCGGTGGTAGGGTTCCCAGGCAATGTTCCTGGAGCACACGAGTGGGGAGGAAGCCACCCAGTTTGCGAAATCTGACACTGTATCGAATGAGCATTAAACAATTGTGTGGGGTTTGGAGTGAAAACACCAACAAGTCTTAAGATCTTCCGCTTGTTCGCTTGGCCACTTCGGGTACACCGGTGAGCACTTGCGCTTCTGGCGTGCTTCCGCAATGAGGCAGTAGTGTGGACGGGCATTCCATGGACCAGGGTGGTTCCCCGGGTCAGGGTTGGGTGGTGCCTTGAGGTCCAATGGCTTGTTGAACAAGTAGAACCGGTTTGAGGCCTCGACGGAAATGCTCTGCTTGTTAACCGTCTCGCTCCCACCCATCAACCGGCCCTGGAGGGCTGCGCTTGATGCATATTGGGATGGGTGGAGGATCAAACTTCCCAGGACGGCGAAAAGCCTGGTCTGTACGTCGATGTCCGTGAGGGTGCTGTGTCCGCGAAGGAAAATGTAATTATTAACGCCTTCGAGAAGCTCAATTCCATTTTTCGTGGAGTAATCGACATTCGGATTCTGGAGGGAACTCCACAAGTCAGGTTTAGTCAGGTCCGAGTCCGTACCGATGAGCTGGATGTCTTTCATTATGTCGTCAATATGGGTGAGTACACAGAAATTAAAGCAGACACACCAGGGGAGTAGCCAAATGAGCTAGTACGCGGGAAGTGGTTCCCGTCATTTATCGCAGATCGGAACCACCAGCCAGTGGCTTCCGGTTTCGTGGTGGGGATGACATCACAGTTCTCATTGCGAGGACACTGGCAGCGATTGTCAATGGGGCAGTTCTGGGTCTCTCTCAGCTGCCTGGCAAAGGGACTAGCAAACCGAATATTGCGCGTCGAGTGAGGGTCGAATATGATGTTCAGTGTACCCAGTAACTGAGGAGAATTATCCGGTTGGAGGGACAGCTTCAAGTCGATTCCAGCCAACGAAAAGGCTGGACCCACCTTCCCGACCTTGAAAACCTTGAGCGAGAGGCCGGAATACGGTTCGAAAATCGGGTTCTCCTCCGGAGAAAATATGTTCAAGGTCAAAACTCCATCGTAAAGCGACTCGAGCGTGATGGGCTTCTGTGCGTCAAAAGAAGACAACGGCGCGCGCGGGATCACAACCCTACCGCGATTGTCAACCAACGACGCCTCCAGCCCATCAGGAGCCGGTGAGCCACTGTGCCACTGCGCGAATTGAAATCAGGGTGATCATACATACAAACGCACCATGAACCATACCTCGAGGACGAAACGGACTGCCACGGACGATTTACCAAATATGCGGAGTCGAGTGTGGGCCGAAATGTGCTTCGAAGTAGGGTCTGCGACAATCACCTAGGGAACGATTAGTTCACATTCCTTTCAGGAAACAAAAATGTAAAATTGTACATTGTAGAAAGTGACCCCTTCGTTCTTGTGTAGATAAGAGAGGAAGTCATCCGTGTCGAAGTTCTGGGGGTCAAAAGACGGAATGGGCTCGTATTCGTGCAAGTCCTTGTGCGTATTCGCTGGATCATGTTTGAACACGTTGGCAACTAAGGAGTATGCGTTTCCTGCGCCGTGTGGCGGACGGAACCACAGAGGGTCCGTAGAAGCATCTACGATCCAGATTAGCAGCAAATTCGAACGGAAGTGCGTAAGGTGCATACATCGACCTGGGGTGTCCCCGCCGGGAATCACTACGGGGCCAGACGAGACAGGCGCAACTTTCGACCACACATGGGGCCACATAATCAATTCGTTTGGAAAGGCCCTCAAGGAAGCGATGTGGGGTCCACCGGAACCGTGACCGCGAATGTAGACATGGTTGACATCCCCGCCGACGATGGGCATGCCAGTGAAACCACGCCATGCCGAGGGGCGAACGAGCGCGTCTTGGTCAGCCTTCGCGCCGTAGAGCGGGATGATGTCGGGAGACTTGACAACGCATCGAGTTCAGTACACGCTCAGGTTGGGTGAGATGGGAAGACGACATACGAAGGCCAGGGTCTTGGGGTACTTCTCTGGGTTGTCCAGCGCGTCATCATCGGGATCTACGGTGGACTTTAACATGGTAGTGTGACCTGCTGAGACAGAGGAAACGAACAGTTTCTCAAGACGAATTCTCTACACATTGTAGGAGCTGAGGTCATGTTTGAGATCGAGAGAGGAGAGAGCGAATTGCTGGGGGACAAGGGAGAACGCACCCCCCTTTATACCTCCTGGGCACTCCTACGCGACAGAACTGGTAATTCCCGCTCACGGACGCGGACGCTAGGCTGTGGCCAGTCGACTGTCATCCTCACGGGGAATACGAACCCGTTACACCAGATTACACGATGGTCCTGACAGATGGAAGCTTGGGTTCGATATCGGGCGGGTCCAATGAAAAAGCGACCATCATCGCGTCCTCCAGTTTCAGCCTAACAGGGAGCGCTAGGCTGTTGCATGACAAACGATGGAACCCGTACGGGCGCGAGTGCGTTGTCTCAGTGTGAAAGAACCCTTGTCGTAGTGCACGCACCTCCCAGTCTCGCTCTGGTGAGTTGAGTGTATGTTTTTTGTGGCACCGCAAGTTAGGTCCGAGGCATAGAGTTCGGATAGTGCCAAGAGTCCTTGACACCGCTTTGAGGATGTCCACCTTCCCAGATGACATTCGCGGGAAGCCAGTGTAGGCGTCTCCGAGTAGCGCCACCATTGGCCAATCGGGAAGTGCCGAAGCGAAGACGCTAGTAGATTACTGCTCAGTCAAGAGACGGTGGCCGTTGCTACACCATAACGTCCGTGTCATGCGCGAAGTTCCCCAGCGACTTCTGTTTCGACGCTCAGTGCCGGATTAGGGGACGTCAAGACCGCGACAAGGCGACGACTCGCGCCGCATCACCCATCGACATCCGACCAACATAATCCTCTTGTGCTCACCTTGATGGCACCGCTGCGCTTCGGACACCAAATGCGATCGATCCATTTTGATGCTGCACTTGTCCATGGAAAGTACCGAGCGGGGCCGAACAGTGTTGCGTGCTGCTGCTTCTGAGGCAATGTACTGGCAATTCAGGAGTCTATCCGGTTCAAGTGCATGCTGCTCATTGGGGTCACATACTACCCGCTAACACTCCCACAAGGGGATCTAACACAGAAAGGTTGACCGCACCGAAATGTCGTTCATCTCTAATGCGGGACAGAGCGACACGACTTTGGAACTAGCCACGCAAGCTGCTGTACAGGTAAGCCCCCGTTCTTGGTCACGTCATAGATGTTCCAAATGGACTTCATCACAGACTCCGCCAGCACACCACCAACGGTAGCTACACGTTTCGGACGGGTTACGCCATGCCGAAGAGAACAAAGTCAGACTTGGGTCGCAAAAGCCTATAAACGGGGGAATAAGACTTGTTTGCAACGCACAGGACTCACCGGCATAGTCGGTACCAGGGATGAGGTAAAACTGTTGGACAGCCTGATGGTCGCCGCGTCCTCGAAGTGGCCCACGGTGCCGAACAGATGACCGAGCCATGACCACGCTCCAACCCCACCCCGAATTGAATGCGTGAACGTACAGCAGCTTATTGCCGGCACGCATCACGATTTCCGGGTCGGCACGGTTGACGTAGCCAGATGAGACAGGGGTGAACTGGTGAGGGCGGTCGGTAACGCGAGCAGCCTCGCTGCTGGATCCCCGAATAGCTGGTACTCACTGGTACACAGGACTCGTTGTCGTTGGCTTCTTCGACATGTTCGATACTTGCCCACTCTAATCATACGAGATATGCCCTTCGCGCTCTCCCATCGGCATTTCGTTTTCTGGAAACTGGTGGATGATATATTCTCCTCTGGGGAAATATGTTAAAGGTCGAAACACCATCGTAGAACAGCTCGAGCGTGACCGGCTTCTGTTCGTCAAAAGGAGACAACGGCGCGCGGGGGATCACAATCTTCCCGCGATTATCGACCAAGGATATCTCCGACCCTTTAGCGCAAATCGAAGTCAGGGTGATCGTGCATACAGACGCACAATGAGCCATACCTCAGGGACGAAGCGAACTGAGATGGGTGCTAGACTGTGGCCAGCTGCCCCCCCCCCCCTCAACGGGGAACACGAACTCCACATGATGGCCTGACAAATGGAGGCTTGGATTTGATAATGGGCGGGTCCAATGAAAAAGTAATTATTGCGTCCTCCAGTTTCAGCCCAACACGGAGCGCTGGACCGTTGTACGACAACTCGGGCGGGCGCAAGGAAACTTCCACATACATCGTCTCTGTGCGAAAGAATCATCGTCGCATCGCAAACATTTAGCGCACGCACCTCCCGGTCTCGCTGCGGTGAGTTGAAATGGAGAAGTGGTATGTTACTGCAAGTTAGATCCAATGTTTCGCTCCAAAAAAAAGCGAGACACTCGCCAATTTCACATCCTTGATTACGCTCGATAGAAGTTTTAAGCGTCATAGACGCCCCGGATAGCGCCAGCAGTGACCGACCACTTATCAGGAAGCGCCGAAGCGGAGACGCTATCATGCTACTGGTCAGTCGAGAAATGGCGGCCGACACTAAATCATAACGCCCACGTCATGTGCAAAGTTCTGTCTCGACCCCGTCAAGCGCCTGCTGTTGGAGTTAGCAAGCGCACGCGCAGCCACGAGAACGACCGGCGAAATCGATTACTGGTGTGCATATGGTGCGCACACGCAACATTCTTCGCGTACACAAATCGTACGCCCCCTCCGTTTCATTCCACCGCGTACTTTGTCTTTCCGACATTCCTGTGTTATTGCTTGCACAGATCTTAAGCAAGATTCTTCATTCCCTTTGAACTACTATACATTTGACACAGTATATAAGATGTACATTGTGCTGTCGAGCAGCTCAGTCCGTTATCGCACAACGACTGAGCGTCCTCGACAGCCGTTGAAGTCTATTCGATCCGACCACCATTCTAACACCTGCTTAGGGGACGTCGATGTCTCGGGAGAGGGACGTTTCGACCATTCTTGCATGACCATTCTTGCAAACCCACACCAAGGTTTCGTCCAAAATGGTCGTACTGCCTGTGCGAGGTCGTCAGGCGATCCCAGCAGTAGGTTCGGAACCTGTGAAGAGGTACCCCCAGATGATAGACGCTGCTGGGTACGCATGTTCGACCCAAGAAGAGCAATTAGCTTCCTTGTAACAAGATGGCGACCTCTGCCAGGGGCTCATTCACACCCGGCCTAAATCGCCATGAATAATGTGTATCCATTGGAGCATATATGATGGAGGTCTAGAGGATTGTCAGTAACATACAGGCACCCACATCATCGATCGCGGACACAGTTGCAACTTCAGGGAATACGGCCGTTCTGTGATGTTCCAAGGGCCATAGTACCAAGTGCTCTCCAGGGCGATCGTTGAATTGTTCTCTTACCGATGACTCTAGGCAATCAGACCCGCCGTGAGTATACCTTTGGAATTGGTCGCTGACCTAACTTGAAGGCCACAACGGGGAAACGTCATGTCAGATAGGTTGCATGGGTGAAATCGGGGAATGTGGCGTGATTTGGCACGGGTCCACGGGTGAGACCGGAACAACCAGACATGGCAAGTGGCGTCGCTGAACCGATGGGGTTCACGAATGTTATCACATTGAGAACAAGCTTGACATATCAATCGATGGGTGTCGGGGTGCGCGACAGACAATTCCACCACCTGGGCCGAGCCTGTTGTTAATCGAGGAACGTCCCACTGCAGACACAAGGGCCATTCCGAACACCTTCATGTAACTAATGATTATGACGACAATGAACTAGTTTGACGTCGGTGTGTGCGAAAGGGGAGAATACTCAAAGGATGAAGGTGGAAAACGACACTTGTCGTCCAATTCTATCACGCCACGTGACATACATGATAACATCCGAGACAGACGCGTGGGTTTGACGGCGGATAGACGTTTATGACGCGTAATGGCGAGACTGGGTGAGCGGTGGTCGTACGGCCAACACCGTGATCGAAGGAAGAGATGGCATCGTTTTGCAGAAAAGGGAATGTCGCTTCCCGCAAAACGGAAACGTCATGGTGCTCGGGTATGCTCATCTCACTTCCAGAAACCTAGGTCGCGATCGTCGCCTTCTTAGTTCAGGGTCGGGAACCCCCAGGGAGCAGAGATGACGACTTACGGAGCCTACCTATGGCTGTCGTGCCAAGCGTTGCAAGCACTGAGGATTCAATATTCCCTTGGTTTCTCGTCAAGTCCTTCTCGCAAGGTGGAGACGCGGCGGAACAGGCGAAGAGGGAACGAGAAAGGCAACTCGATAAGCCTCGGAGCCGCACCCTTCAATTGAGTTTGTAGATCCAAAATGTCGTCGACGTGTGTATGCGGGTGCAGAGTTGGTATCCATGGCGAGTGGCGAACACCACATATATGGTCTATCCGCTATCTATTGTGGCCATTCGCCCAGAGATAAAGATATGGTAGCTGTGCCTGTTCCTTGAACTCTGTGCAGAAACGACCAGATGAACCTTCTAGACATGGCTGTGTTGGCATGAACCCGATGGGCTCTAGGCCAAGGTGAT
>JBBPKC010000725.1:0-11140 GCA_038089055.1 Tylopilus aff. balloui
GCCAGAGCCTGAACACGTATTGGGTAAGTTCTAGACTTTCAGTCGCCCTTTCACCTACTCCTTGCACGATTCAGCGGTCGTCGTCTTTGTTATCCTTCAAGCCTCGGGAGACTCACTGATGTTGGTTTGAGTCACCAGGGCTTACCGCTGCTCTAAGGTACCAACCTCAGCGGACCGGCGTTCCAAAGTGCAGACCTGTGCGCGAGAAAATGTGGTTCATGACCCTTCCATTTCCCCCCCACTCGGAGTCACCATGCGGTGCGCACGTCGTGGCGCCAGACATTCCCCACCGCAGCTCACATCGCCTCACTCACTCGCGGCGACTGGTGGCTCTTATCTCTTTGAACCCTGAATGGAGTAAAATCCTATTTAACTCATGATCTCCTTGCCCCGTGGCTGCTTCGTGGTGTCTTGAGGAAAAGCGAACCTTGCTGCCGTTTCGGTATCCACTTTGTGAAGGTTTCTTTTTTTTTTTGACTCGACCCTTCCCCCCACGGCTGGGTATAACGTTGCAAGGAGACACAAGATAGCAAACCTGACGAAAATAGCGAAACAGGCCGGAGGTACAGGACTGGAGAGCACGCAAAGAACGAACATGGACGACGAGACGTTGGTCGGTTCGGCACGGTCGCCAAAGACGAGTCCCCGTACGGCGTCGACGATGACCAGCCCACAGACGACGTTCATAGGTGGCGTGGGCACTTTTAGGACAGGGAGGAGTCGGCCGTTGTATAGTCTGGCGGACGTGGTCAACGAACTGAGGCGCAGCAACGAACAGCACGCCGGTTCGTCCCATCTTACTGCCGCTACGAAATCGAGATGGTGCTGACGACATAATTAGCGACGGATGAGCTTGGGGAGTTGGAGGGACAAGAACGTAAGTTTTTAGTCCTTTTTTGTCTGGATGATGCTGACGAGTGCACGATGCAGCACCCTCTATGGATGAAAAACAGCAACGCGCTGGCGCAGCGCTGTTTTGCGCTTTCGAAAAGTGAGTGGACCATTTTGGTGTACCTCGTTTGCTTACCTACGTCTGCTCCCTCACTGCCAGGCGAATCGAAACGCTTCACAAGCAGGTATGTCAGCCTCCTCCCCATGATACGCTTGCATGCTTATTCGCCGACACCCAGCTCCGCGATTTTGAAAACGCTTCGCGCGAACTGGGAAGTTCCGTCGGAATCGTCTGGTCTGCTTTCAGACTTCAAGAACGTCTCGCCAAGATCCTCTTTCTGTTCCGCGAGAATGCTGCATGTCTCTATCCGCGCACAGTCTCGCGTAAACCTCAAGACCTGCTCCTCAACCCCAACGTGATGGAACTGCGAGAGGACTGGCGTAACCGTTCAACGGTACCCCTCCCGCAGAGCAATCTCGAGCTCGACATGCTTCCAAGTCAGTTGGAAGGTCTCGCGGGAGACGTACAGACTTTTATGGGGTGCTTGAACGAGTTTGAGGAATTTAATGACGAGGCGATCAGTCAGTCAATACGGTCTTTTGAAAGTGACTTGAGAGTGCGTTCCCATTCCGCTGTCGTGACGTATTTTGTCTTTCTCATGGTTTGTTTGACTGCAGTACATCTCTGCTTGTCTTTACAAATATAAAAGTACGTGTCTTGTCACGTTGTGTGTGGGGGCTACATCTTGTTTCTAGACCAGTTCCGATCATCGGCAGTGCAGCGGTATGTTCATGACCTGATGTGCGAGATTGGTGGCCATTTCGATGAGATCACTGCGGCACTAAATATCTTCATAGAGATTGGTATGTCACCCACGCATGTTCGATGGACGCTAGTTACCCGCTGACAACACACCCAGGTATCCCGACCATCTGGTTTCACCAACAACATGCGGCGAGAAATCTCATGAACGTCTCGACGTTGTCTATTCTCTTTGGGGTTGTCGATGCATCGCTCTTGGTCCTTTCGAGCCATAGCACGGGTAATCCCCTCGCCACCAGTGTCAACACGTTTTGGATGTCATCATTAATATTCAGTATCGCGGGTGGGGTCAACGGCCTTCTCGGTCTCACTTGGAAACAATCCATTTAGTGAGCGTGGTCGTGTCCATTCATTCCCCCATTTACTGAGCTATTGTTTGGATTGTACAGTCGCTCGCCTTTGCATCGGGTGCCGTGGTGGTTACTCGCTTGGATGAAAGGGTCTCCGCTGGTGTTTCTCGTGGTCGCTATTGCGTGCTTTTCTGCTGGTGTCGTGCTCTTCACGTATTCTTCCGGACAGGTAAGGTCTTGTATGCTTATCCTTGTCTCGATTTTGCATATCACTGCGTTTGACTTTAGCACCCCGCCACGTCGGGGGTTATCGTGGTCATGACGGTATGTCTGTCCCACTCTGCGGAATGCCTGAGAGGGTCTTAATCACTCTCGCTCTCCTCAGTTCGTTGCATCATCGGGTCTCATTTCCATTTCGGGCTGGTTCGTGCTAGAACGGTGGACATTCCTCAGGCAAAAGGACCAAAAATGGCTTGGAGAAGTCATTACTGAGGTCCTCGACGAACTCGCCAAACTTAGTATCGTCCGGGCACACCGACTCGCGGTGCAATGGTGCAGTCAGCGTCTCAGCGCGATGCGTGCATGCCTTTCCCGTTTCTTGACTTGGCTAGCCTCCGTGCGCATGCCCAAGGTCAAGGCCGGGGAAGATATAGTGACCGCCGACGATGAAGTCAAAGTCGACAAACCGTGTCATTTACCATCCATGTCGAGCGTTTCTCCCGACGGACGCGCGCACAAACATGACGCCAATCTCCTCCTTGACGTACGCGATCCGCGGGTCCGATTTCAGAACGCGGTCCGTGCAGTGATCAAGCTACAGCGCACGACCGGCAAACGCGCGACGCCCGTCCGGCCGGGGCTATTCCGCCGGGACTCGTGGTGGCAAACCTCGATGACTGCGGGTCCGGACACGTCTACGACGAGTCCAGCGCCGGATCCGGGGCTCTGGGCGCTGAGAGCGGCGAGGGTGACCAACGTGATCGAGGAACTCAAAGCGCTCGAGTTGGCGCAGGAGCTGTTTCCGCATGGCGCACTCGTGCGGCACGTCCAGTTTTCGCCCAATGGCAGGTACTTGGCGACGGCGAGGTACGGAGCATCCGTTCTTTTGGGGTGTATCATCTGACAGATCGTTTTTTTTTTTTGCTTGGGCACCCGTCGTCAGCTGGGACAGGACTGCGATCATTTTTCGTATTGGGGTGAGTCGCGCGCCGGCTTTCGTTTTTTAAATAGATGTTTGGGCGGTTGACTGATGCTTACATCCTACAGGAGACACTCGCGCATCACCGCGCCCTTGTCCACGTCCGGGGATTCGTCAGTCAGGTCGCTTGGTGAATCTCGGCCTTTGTTTCGAGTGAAAGATAGTTTCATGACCCCAACACAGGTCACCTAACGGTCGTTTACTCCTGACGCGGTTCACGCGTGGTTACAAGGTGTGGTCAGAGGTAAATAAGCTCTGTCCCTCGCATCCTTGCCAGGAAGTCATTCCCCTCACGTCGTACTTTTCTTCTCTCCGTCCCAGGAAGGAGTGTGCAAGCAGACGATCGACCGATCCAAGACCGTCGGTTCGGTGGTTTGGCTTCCCAGTGGACAAGGTAGGGAGGCATCTCCGGCTGAAGCTACCCTTTTTCACTCACGCACTTTTCATCATCAGCAATCCTTTCGGTAGAGGGCAGCGAGGTGGTGAAACTGGTGCGTCACACGACATCGCCCATGGGTTCGATACGCTGATCCATGTCGCTAGGATCTGCATGGAAAGGTGCGCGTCGTTTCGTCATGAAACGGACCAAGGAGCATGAATTTATCATTCACTGCGATTGCCTTGGCAGGTTTTAGATCTCTATCGCTTTGACCACGTGCGACTGATCAACGTGGCGGTGACTATGGATTGTTCGCGTTTGATCGCCATAGGACCGTCTGTACCACCCGCGAACGGACCACAGCCCACGCGGCAGACCAAAGTCGAGAAGCGGATCATTAGTAAGAGGGTGTTGGTATCGACCGTGTCCTCATTGACCGAGATGGCCAGTATACAATATGCATACGAAGCGAAAGGAGAGGTACGTTTGGTCTTTGAAAAGCGGGCTCGTACACATGTATACGCTTTTTTTAGTCAAACACCCTTATTTGACGACGTCCGCGATATCGTTACGTCCAAGCGGTCATCTGTCGTTCTCGTCTCGTTTGAACAGGCACGTTGCTGTCATCCTTCCTCCGGTTTCCGTCTCACACTTTTCCAGACTGCGCCGCAACTCTGGAAGCTGGAGATCGTACGGGACAGAGCGAGGACGAACGGGGAATCCCCCTTGACGGCGCGACTGAATCTAAAACACGCGTTCGCGCTCAGCGTACCCACCTCAATCGCCGGCTCGTGTTACTTTGGAGGCAACGACGAGCAATTCGTGTTTTGCGTCGGTAAAGGTATGGCAACCCGTGTTTTCGTCGTTTGGGCGGGCGATCGTCGTTTGCTCATGTCACCTCTTTTTTTTTTCGTGTCTGCTTGGAACCAACGACACTCGCTGCTCACACGCCTTTTTGTGTTCGTCGACACCTCCAGCGGGTGACGTGCACGTCTGGGATCGAGAGACGGCGGCGCTGCTCCGATACCTCCGCCCGATGAACATGTCCGAGATGCGGGACATGACGTGCATCGGGTGGAACAACGGGACGGACGAACCGATGATGTTTGCGACGGGCAGTCATGACGGGACGGTACGGGTGTGGTCGACGGCGATGGTACAGCAGGCCGACGAAGAAGATGGGAGCTCTACGGAAATGGAGTCGGACGGGTAGCAGAAGGGGTGTGACGCTATACTTGGCCACATGTGGTGGAGCGGATGGAGGTGAGGGAGGGTTGGGATTGCCGTTTGGAAACCGTCGCGTCTCTTAGCGGGCGCCCCCCGCTCATTACCCTATGTTCAGTAGTCAATCATGGACAAGGATAACGAATGACAGGAGTGTCGCGTGTGTAGTGACGGGTACAACGCTTTGGGCCGCACTCGACGTTATCGCGGATCCTGGACGGGGCATCTCTGTGCACCTGATGGGGACAGCACGCACGTGTCCATCAGTTTTTTCTGTGCCTACTCTTGGTCGTCAAGTCCGCTCATACCGTAGGCTTCGGACTCGTCACATAAAAGAGGCTCCCCACTAGGTTGGTTAGCTCCTTCTGGAGTCGCGTAAGCACGAAGGACACGCGGTCGGGGACCGCATCATCAATCGGCGTCACATCTCACCCTGAACCACGACCATTTGGGGGTTTCGCAGCCCATACCGGACGTTCAACGTCGCCTCAGCGGGCCCCATGAAACGTGTACCAGCCACCCCCCAGCGGCCTTGCCAGCGGATCACCACCCACGGCCCAGGGGTGTGTCGGGAACAGAAAGACAACACAGACCAAGCCCAGCGCCTCCCCGACTTGGCTTTTCTTTTCTTTTCGGTGGCTATATAAGCGCGCGCGAAACGCCACTGCCATCATCCGCATCCCGGTCCCGGATCCGCGCTCTGCGCCCACGTCCTGGACGGTGGTTGGGGGACGATTCTTCCTAATAGACGCGAAGTCGGGTCTCTCGTGACTCGTGTTCCTGTGTTCGCGGAAACATATGTCCAAGCGTGGCCAGGCTGTTGGAGGAATTAAACGCCACACTGTCGCCCCCCCCGGGGGATAGACTCCCGACGGAATCGTGTGTTTCCAAGTACACATCGCAGACCGACCGTCGCAAGGAACCCGTCGTTCCTTGTGGCCTGCTCTCTGTCCTGCCGAATGGGGTGGGTGTGGTCCGACAACATGCGGCCCAGGAACGCGGTACGTACTAGCTCGTCGATAGGGGGGGCGCCATGCTATAATGAAATATCCCACCCAGCCACCCAAGTGAGCCAGAGGGACAGCATTTTGATCGCCAAAACTCAGGGAAAGGGCTCTCACCGCGTCTCAGAGCGCGGGCGCACGGACGCTCGCTCCGGTCGCGCTGTCATCTTGTAACGCTCGTCTCAAACTCGCTGCATCGCGACGACGACCAGCACTGCGGAATGAAACGCACGTGGAAGAGTATACGGGGAGAGAGAGCGTGTGTGTGTCTGTGTGTGTCCGTACGCACCTCGGGTCCGCCCGTTCCCACTCCACGCCCAGAACGGGAACATGATCATAATTTCACCCGATTAGCATCCGTCACGGCCGTCGATAATTATGCGCCTATCATATCAGCGTATATGACATCGCAGAAGTCAACGGAGAAGACTTGCCGTGAGTTTGGGAAAGAGAAAAGAAAAGAAATATTGCGCTAAAACTGGATCACGGACTGATCGTGTGGCAACTCAGAGTTACGCCAGCGACTCCGTTGTCATAAACGTGACAATGCCGACCACTGCTAGGCGACCCGACATTTATCTAGCCAAACGGGACCGGCATGTGCCAGAGAGAGGTGAGGCACATGACTCCCTGGCAGTAAGTGGTGCAGCAGGCGGCAACCCTGGTGAGAACATGGGTTGCCTACAGCCGGATGAGCCCTCGCACACATTCGACAAGGTGGGGTCTGCGGACGTGCCTCAGCGTTCCTAGCTGGAAATTAGATGGCCCTGGTATCCGAGAAGGCAGTAGCCTAGGGGTTGTGCGCTTTAACTGAGACGAGTTCGGGTGCTATCTGTGGTGGCGGACAAGGACAGTGATAGCTCTCCTGTGATCATGATGTGATGGAGAGCGTTCATCAGGGTTCATAGCCCCAGCTGGCAGTCTACAGCATACCTGATGTGACGTTCGATCAGTTGGGCTTGATACAATCAGCCAAGGAGATATGGACTGTATCGCCGGGTGGGGGCGAAGAAACTTGGCAAGGGTGATTGGCGCTTGGAACTGGCTGTCCAGCGACGATCGCGAGACGACCGAGCATAGTGTTCTTATCACGGCGAGCGCCTTAACGTTGGCACAGGGGCCACTGGGAGACATGGTGCGATCGGTGGCCGGCCAGTCGCCCCTTAATGACGCGTCATCATATTGCCGTCTGGGTGGAAGCCCTTGAAGAACAAGAGCCACACGAACCACGATGCACAGCACGGCCGCCAACGCAATCCTGTATAAACCATAGTTATGGCTCTATGAACGTCGGCACCACATGATCTGAAAAGGCAACCAAACCATGACCCGTGTACCTTGGGGCCCTGGGCAAATGTGTTCAACGGGTGCCGTGCCTTGGCCAAGCGAGCCAATCCCCGGACGAGATGTTCACAAGTTAAAACCCTCACCAGATCCGACTCAGTGGGCCTCTGTGCTTGAAATTTTGATGCTGAGATTTGACGGCCCGCATGTTGCGGTCACGCAACTCCGATGGGACATACCAGCAGTGGTTGTGGGGGATGGGCATCAAACGTGGTAAATCTGGCATGGCACTCTCCCGATGTTATCCCAAGACTCGCGTGTGTCGGCAAATAAATGCACCCAGACTATGCGCACAGTGCTGCACCTTGCTCCGGATGGACACGGTTCGCCCAGCGCTACTAGGAGCCCACCGGGGAACCGACCGCAAGCGAACAAAGCGTGCGGCACGCCAGAAGCACACTCGCCTTCGGAACGTCTGCCAGCAGACACGGCAGAGGGTGCTCCACTACTCCGGCTTCGAAGGGACCAATGGAGCGCGATCAACCCGTCCGCGGAGGGGGGGAGTCCCGCAAACAAGCACAGCATGGATGGATGTGTGAGACCTGTAGTCAGTCCGAGGGCTCCAGCGCAGACGAACGTGAGCAAGTGTGCCAAGTTGCCAACTCGGGGATAGCAACGCGCAGGAGAGCAGCGCCATGGGGAGACGAGAACAGACCGGGGTGCCTTTTGGGCTCTACACCCCGTCGAACGGGTCAACGGACAACGATATATTTCAAATCGTCGCCGCGTCCCCACAACTGCCAAGACGAATTTAGGTCAAGGACAGAATGCGGCAGTAGGCTGGAGCTTGGCGACCGCGTTTGGGAAGAGGCCGGGTTCATGACCAGTACTCGTCAGTCGCTGATACGGTGAATGGGAGAGGTAGGGTGGCCACAATCATCACATCAATCAGCAGCGATGGTCAAACAGCTGGGAGAGAGAAGAATACAGGCGCCGAGTGCGATGAGCGTGCGCTGTATGATAGCGGCCAATGGTGTGGATGGAAGGCGGGTTGCTGTACGACGAATCGTTTCCATTTGGGGTGGCAAAATGAAGGCCCCCATCGGAATCTGACTGATGCGGCAGGGTCGATGTGATAGGGTAGGCGATCAAGATGATACCCTACGGACAATAATAGCGGGAACACGAGTAATATACGATCGCGAGGCTCTCTCACGGGTCCTGGGCTAGGGCATCCCCCCGTCTGCGATCTCCAAGTGCTTCAGCGGAGGGGCGTGTCGCGTCGTTCGGGTCTCCGATGGGGGAGTAACCTGTCGGCGATCGAAAAGGACAAGTGCCGGCTGTGCCGTTGGGGCATGAGAATGGGGAATTTAAATCTCCGCATGCGGCACGATATGATTTGTAAGACGTTCCATGGGACGCTACCCTCGGCGGATCGCGGTGTGAATACAGGTCCCTGCGGAAAATAGAAAAGAGCGTCCAAAGGGATAAGGGCTCGAAACGGGCACGTCGAACGCACGGAATGTCCGCTGCAGCCGCCCAGCGTGGAGCGAGTGCAGCACGTTCTATTCCCCATTCACCTGGGCCCGTTTTCTCCCACCCGGATCACCAGACTGCCGTACCGCGCAGGGAGTCGTCTCAGAAAAGCAACTCGAGTGCCTGGCAAGTGCTCAAATAACGACGACGCCTTGTGTTGTGATCCTTAGCCCGCATTTCCCTAGGGAAGACCGCCGCAGCTCCCTCCAGTCGTGTTCTCCTCCGCGTGGGCCCTCCGCGACTGCAGCCGATCATCGCCCTCCTGATAACGGTCTGTCGTACAGCCCCTCCACCGGTGTTCCACCTTCCTAAACACTTGCCTTTTCGAAATGCAGACGCCAGATCCCTCGAAACAGCCCCCCCTCCAAATTTACGACTTCCTGATCCCTTTGATCAGCGCGGTGTTCGTTCTTTGTTTGCTTCGATGTCGCTCTCTCTTTTGATCTGTTGATCCATTATCAGTTCTCGACGTCCTTTTCCATTGATAAGTCTCTCCATCCCCCATCCACCTCCTCACCCGGTCTCCCCCTCACAGCAGACCAAGCGCTCATGCCTCACCGCGTCGAATCAATGCCCCTCCCCTCCTCGTACGTACCCTCATTCCACAACCCTCTCCACGTCATCCTGACCACTTCCCTAGCCACCGTCGTGATTACGACTACCCCTACGATCACTCTTATCGTCGCCCCACTCCCCCGCCCATAGCCACCCTCTCCCACTCTCCCTCCCTCTCCGTCTCCTCGCTCGATCGCTCCTCTGTCTCGTCCCCGGCACCCCGCCGGTCCCCAACAGACCGCCCCGTCGACTCCCATTCGGGCTACTCCGATGTATACTACTCCCAGGATCAGATGGCTCGATCTCGGCCATACCCCCATGATCCAGTACGAGACGCCAGCCGGTCGTCTCACAACTACACCTATGGCTCGCGACCACACGCCGAACACAGATATTCGCACGACTCCCACCCGTACCACGTCTCTTCGGCTTACAGCAGCCCTTCTCTTTCCCATGCTACACCCGGCGCGCGGGACAGCGCTTCGCTCTCATACCCCCTCCCAGGACAGAACCATTACACGATCGGTTACACGGACGATGCCGCAACCAAGTTGAGCGACAGGGTTCGTCGGAGGTGCTTCAACTGTTGCACAACCGACACGTCCACCTGGAGAAGATCGAACCTCAGTCCCGGGAAAGTGGTACGGTCTTCTTCTGTCTTGTCCGACTTAGCACCAAACGCTGATGGCTTATTAGCTTTGTAACAAGTGTGGACTCTTCGAGCGCACGCATGGTCGCTCGAGACCAGACCAATTTCCCCACCGCAGGGGTCCACTCGCGACGCCCATGACCAGGCCTAGAACGCCGCCGCAGTCGACGCAGCTGCCCCCTATCTCCACCCATGTTGCGCCGCTTGCGCCGTATCACTACAGCCACCCTTCGATTGCGCCCCTCGCGTCGATCCCCGACGCACGGAAGCAACAGCACCCGAATCAGCTGCCCGAGATCCAATCGTGGATCGATGCGCCAGCTCCCCGCACAACGTATCCATCGTCGTCGGACCGCAGTCACGACCACCACCATATCGTTCCGCTTCGCCAGCGCTCGCCCCCTCGTATGCCGCATCACGTGGACATGCGACCGGGTAGTGTCCATGGCGCCGTTGCGTGAATCTTTCCTTTTTTCTTCGGCGGCCTGGTGCTGTTGCGTGGAAAGAAAAACGACTCTGAGTCACCCTGACGCTCATCTTTTCCCCCCTTTTTCTATGCTTGTCCTTTTTTTTTTTCTTGCACACGCGTGATTCTAGATGAAGCATCCACCAGGTTGGATGGCATGCGTCTCCTCATTCGAGTGAGTCGTCCCGCTCTGTCGTCGTGTTTGTTGTCACAAAAATGCTTTGAATCGAAACGCCGTCGCGAACATGTAGTCACCACGTTACTGTCTTTCTTGGAGCTCTCCTTTGGCTGTATTATTATTATGCCCATGCCATACCATCGCACTCGACCGTCCCACGATCGAGTATGAAATATGTATTTATTTTGGTGCGCGTCATACGCTCGTCAGCCTCACATCAACGTGTTTGATGCCCCGTTTGTGGTGGGGCAGTAACATCGTCTCGTGCGGGGGTTCCGAAATCGCTCCGTGGGATCGATGCCCGTTCCTGGGTCACCCATCGCCGGCGGGCGCGTGCGGAGGTCCGCTTGATCTGGGGACAATCATCACTATCGATGGCGCGTGGCAGCCCATGACGGATTCGCTGGGCCATGCGTGAGGGAGGGTGCAGGAACCCCGACCCGAAACGCCTCGCCCACAAACGTAAACGCATGCCGCGGAGGAAAAAAAAAAAAAGGGGGGGGGGGAGACGAAAACTAAAGGTTGACCAAGGTTAGAGGGGAAAAAGGCGTTCGTTCCAAAGATAGCGCGGACTGGCTCGTGGGCCTGCTTTGCTGTAGTGCCGCGGGGGGGGGGGGGGGGGGGGGGGGGGGGGGGGGGCGCCGGGGAAAGAGATAAGGCGGG
>JBBPKC010000727.1:0-11115 GCA_038089055.1 Tylopilus aff. balloui
TCCTTCGGTACTAGAACTACTCCGATGTCATTGCTCACTCGGAGCATGATCCTGAGGCTCCGACTCAGTAGAGCCAACACTTGACACTTCCAGTACATACTTCATTCCGACTCCGGACTTAGTCATCCGGTTTTCCCTCCATATATAAACTCTGTATTTACTGCCTGTAGACCTTAGTTCGAATATCGACATAGACTATCAACATAGACGACCGAGTCTACCTTCCTCTCCTTCTTCTGTGACCTTCGCTGAGGGCTTGACGCCCTCTGTCCTCCCTCCAACCCTCAGACCTCCAACCCTCAGACCTCTGACCCTCAAACCTCTGACCCTCCGTTCGAAATACCGGGGCATGATTCCGGTGCAAGGGCACACCACATAAGGTGAAGCCAACGCCCCGTTCGCCTCAACTCCGGAGTTCCGGAGTTGTGCAAGACTTCGTCAGTTCACTCTTAACAGGTGGGACTTCGGCTTCATCTTATGTGGTGCGCCCTTGCAAAGGATCTGTGTCCCATATTTACAGACAATGGGTCGGAGGTCGGAGATATATCAAAGCTTAAGTCGTGCAATGACTTAAGGAGTTTGATCGGGAGAACCTCAAGTTCTGGAGGGGTAGTTATCTTGATATTTGAACTAAGGAGATATGGTACAAAATACAGAGTTTATATATGGAGGGGAATCGGATGACTAAGTCTGGAATCAAAAGAAAGTATGTACCGGAGGGGTCAGAGGGAAAATGATTCCAGAGCGCAGCCTCGGAGCTGTGCTCCTAGGCAAGCACTGGTATCTAAGCGAGAAATGAAATGTAAGGAGATGAGTAATCAATGGAGTCATGGTAAGTTGATAATGTATGGGTCTGAGTGTATTAACTACAAAGGAAACGCGAAACGATCCAGAGTTACGTTGGAGTAGACCCGAAAGGTCCAGAGTTGGACTCTGGAGTTTCGGGATATGACAATCATGAACAGTAAAGGAACCATTAAATGGTGAACCAAATTTTAATTGAAGTTCAAAAACCATACCATGACTAAAGAACTCTATATAACTAATCTAGGATGATCTTATATTATCCTCAGCACTCCCTGGCTCAACAAGCATAACCCCCACATCGACTGGACCCAACATACCCTCACTCTTTATAATAACCTCCCAGTTAACCCCATCAAAACCACCACCCACTGTCTAACTGAATGATTACCCCAAGAACCAAACCTAGCAAAAGAACTGACACATGATGCCCTTGAAATAAACAAACTAACTATCTCCATCAAGATCACTCAGTAAGAAACTAAACCCATGACTACTTTGCTATTTTGGTGCCAAGATTTCCAGGATATTTTTGAGGAAAAGACACATGATTGATTATCCCCACACTGACCCTTCGACCATACCATAGAAAACTTTGTCCCTAAGGTTGCCAAGATCTACTCCCTTAACCTGAAGGAAAAAGAAGCTTTACAGAAATTCATAGCTGAACACCTACAGACTAGATGCATAGTTCCCTCCACTTTCTCTCAAGCTTCCCTATTCTTCTTCATCCCCAAGAAAAATGGGTCACTACACCCATGCCAAGACTATCACTACCTCAACTCGTTTACCATTTGCAATGTCTACCCTCTCTCTCTAGTCAATACTCTTATTGAAAATATGTAGAAGTCCACCATCTTCACCAAGTTCAACATTAGATGGGGGTATAACAATATCCATCTATGACCCAAAGACCAGTGGAAAGCTGCCTTCATCACACCCCTCAGCCTTTTCGAATCTATAGTCATGTTCTTCAGATTCTACAACATGCCTTCAACATTCCAAGTGTTTATGAACCAATCCTTCGCTGATATGATAGTCGAGGGATGGTTGGAAATATACATGGATGACTGTGGAATTCATTCCACTGACATTGCCACCTACCATGATCATATGCTTTGAGTTCTTCAAAGGTTTAGAGAACTCAGCCTTTCCCTAAAATTTCCCAAGTGTTCCTTTGATACTCCCAGATCGAGTTTCTTGGCCTGATAGTGGGCTAGGGAACCACTCAAATGGACCATACCAAACTCAGGGCCATTCATGACTAGAAATCCTCACACAGTAAAGGGAGTATGCTTCTTCATTGGCTTCTGCAACTTCTATCGAAAATTTATCCCTAACTTTTCCGATTTGGTTGCCCCACTGATGTCACTTACTGCCAAGAATACTCCTTTGTCCTGGCTTCCTACCCACCAACATGCCTTCGATACTCTTAAACTACAGTTCATTACTGTTCTAGTCCTCTAACTGCTGGATCCATCAAAACTCTTCACACTCATGACCAACACCTCCCTCGTCGCAGCAGGGGTAGTACTTCAACAAACCAATGTCAATGGTGACCTCCACCCATGCACCTATTTCTCCAAAACCCTCCTCCCTGCTCAATAAAACTATAATATCTATAACTGAGAATTATTAGCCATGATCCTTACACTGGAAGAATGGAAACATTTACTTCAGGGCATTCTGCACCCTATTACCATTGTTACTAATCATAAGAATCTGTCATTTATCAAAGATTCCTGCAAACTTTCCCAATGCCAAGCATGCTGGAGTCTTTTCTTATAGGACTTTGATATCTTATGGAAGATGACCCCAGAATCACAAATGGCCCCAGCTGATGCTCTTTCATGCTATCATGACATTGACACCTCTTCTAACAATGCTGATTTGTCCATCCTCTCCAAACCTCAGATTATTGATGCCCTTGACCTTGTCCTAGTGGATAAAATTTGCTTGTCATTCACCTCTGACCTGCTCGTTCTCAAGGCCATCTTATCTCTCAACTCCAATACTCCCTTATTCCCCCACTCCTCTCTCCAGGACTGGCATTACGACTCGAGCTGCCTATTCTTCAAACATCACCTTTACATTCCCCCTAAAGCCTACCATGCTCTCATCTCCTCCCTTCACTATTCCCCCATGGAGGGCCACATGGAATACTTCCATACCAAATTCTCTCTAGAAAAAGACTACTGGTGGCCAGGACTTGCCACATTTACTTGTAAATTCATTCCTGGCTATGTCACATGCTAGCAATCTAAACCTAACACACATCTCACCATCCCCCCCCTCTGCCCCCTCATCTTCTCTGTCACCCAACCCTTCCAGCAAATCTCCCTCAATCTTATTTCCAGCCTTTCCCTCAGTGTGGGCTTGGACTTAGTATTGATCATGGTTGACCATGGCCTTACAAAGGAGGTAATTTTCATTTCTTGTTCCAAATCCATCTCTGTAGCAGACATAGCAGAACTATTTTTATAGCATGTCTTTCCCAGATATGGTCTCCATGACACCTGCATATCTGATTGAGGACCTTAATTTGTGTCTGCCTTTGCAAAGGAACTGGCTCGACTTCTCTAATATGACCTTCACTTATTATCAGTTTATCACCCCCAAATGGATGGAGAAACTGAAAGGGTTAATCAGGAACTAGGGGTATATTTACAAATATTTTGCACTAACAATCCCACAGAATGGTAAAGACTACTTCCACTCACAGAGTTCCACCACAACTCTGCAGTTCACTCAACCACTCATGCATCCCTGTACTCGTTAATTTTAGAATACGAACCTAGAGTCTACCCCCTGCTATACCCTAACACCTTCCTACCTACCCTTAATGTGTGACTATCACGACTAGAAGAAGCTTGGAAAGAAGCCCTCGCCACTCATCAGTCAGCACAACTACTGATGAAGCAATGAATTTCATCATGTTTTAAACCCTGGACCATCAGCGAACAAGTTTGGCTTGAAGCCAAACATTTACAGCTAAAATCTACCTCACTCAAACTAACTTCTAAAAGATATGGATCTTTTACCATCATCTCTATCCTTAGCCCCATCATATACAAACTCTGTCTTCTCCCTACCTGGAAAATCCATAATGTATTCCACACATCATTACTCATCCCCTACAGAGAAACAACCATCCATGGTCCCAACCACCTCAAACCATCTCCCAACAAAATAAACAGTGAAGAAGAGTATAAGGTAGAAAAAATAATTGCACATCAGGGAATTGCCACCTGACAGCAGTACTTGACTGTGTGAAAAGGGTATCCCTCTTTCGAAAATACCTGGGAATCTGAACCTAACCTTAGGCATGTCAAGCAAATCCTGTCCACTTATAAGTGAGTTTGCCATCTTTAGATCCACCAGTTGTCATGCTTCCCTTTCTAATCACTGCCCTTGTATACTCTGTCACTGCCTGCATCCTTTTCACTCTCTTCTATCTCTTCGTTCACCTTAAAATCAAGAAAACCCAATACACTTCCTTATCTCCTGAGTCTCTCAGCTTTTTTCACTGTTGTTCTGTTATCAAACTGAAAAACCATGTCTTAGCAACCATCCAATCCATCAACCCTGGTATCATCCCCCACATTCATGAGAATGGATTACTCTCCAACATCACATATATTTCATGCCACTATCTATCCCATTGATACTTCTACTTTACCAGTAGAACATAGATGATTACTTTATAGTCACATTCTCTTATCCCCAGATCTACTTCATCTAATCAAGCATGCCATGGAGTATGAGGGGGACATCTTATGCCCTGATTTAATTTCCTGTTACCTTCAATCCAGGCTAGCAGCCATTGCACTGATGATCACATGCCCAGGGGATTGACCTATTGAACTTACTATTGTTCTCTCTCCCATTCATGCTACCATGACCAGGTTTCTGGACATTTTTCATGATCAAAGTTTTGCTCATTATGTTCGAAACTTGGAGTTAACCACTCTCCTTCCCTATTTCAGGCCCTTGTTTCAAACCCTTCACAAACTCCAGCAGCTCAAATACCTTGAGCAAACCCAACCCCCCTTCATGATCTCTAAGCCCATTTTGCTTCCAATTTCTGCATCCCCTGCCAACATTGCCCTATTCATCAATGTCTGAAACCCTCACAACTCCCTTTACATCATCTCTCACAATACCTCATATAACAGACTGGGAGGCCATCCCCTCATTCTGGCATTACCCACCTGCATTCTACCTCTGGCTGCTTCCCAAACATACCCTATTGCCATCCCAGACACCATTTACTATCAATGTCATTCTACTGGGCACTTGCACATCAACTACCCCCAATATTGCTATGCTGCATGTCATGACTATGCCACAGGACATTATTGTTCTCAATGCCTCATAGTATAATGTGATTTCTGTCTCCACTAGGAACATTCCACTTAGTTCTGCCACCACCATCATTGCAGAACTTGTGATGAGTTCGGACATTTGGCTGATGACTACCCATGTGCTTGTGCAACCCTTATTCTAGAAGCTCATGCACAATTAGAGGGGGGCCTGGATTAAAGAGTTCAAGACTGGGCCTTGAATATACTAAGGGGATAATGTTATAGTTTTTCTTGTACACCACAATATTTTTTTCATTCTTCTTTATGATACACTCTTAAGTTGCAATTCGCATGATTCACTTCCCATTGAGCAGTGGATGCTCACTCTACAGGATCAAGCATTCTCTTTATCCAGACTTGACTTCTCACTTATCTTTCAGTAATCCTGTTAGTCTTTTATCTCTCATCTCCATGGTGCACCTCTGTCATATCCAGGCCTCAAAGCCCAATTCTGGACACTCTGGGCATAACTCTGGACTCTTTTTCACTTTTTTCTCTTGTTCACTTTGCCCAGACTGACATTAGTAAATTTCTATGACTTCTGTTTCTCATTTACCTCCGTTCCCATTTTTCCGAACTACTTATGCTTCATTCTTCAGTATTAGAACTACTCCGATGTCATTACTCACTCAGACCATGATCCTAAGGCTCCGACTCAGTAGAGCCAACACTTGACACTTCCAGTATTTACTTCACTCCAACTTTGGACTTAGTCATCCAGTTTTCCCTCCATATATAAACATTGTAGTTTACTGCCTGTAGACCTCAGTTCGAATATCAACATAGACTATCAACATTGATGACCAACTCCTGATCCTTACCCTATAACCCCTTCTGAGGGCTTGACATCCTCTCTTTGACCTCCAACTCTCTGACCTCCGACCTTCTGACCTCCAGCCCTCTGACCTCCGGCCCTCAGACCTCTGGACCCCAGACCTCCAACCTCCAACCCTCTGTTCGAAATACTAGGGTATAATTCTGGTACAAGGGCACACCACATAAGGTGAAGCCAATGCCTTGTTCGCCTCAACTCCAGAGTTCTGGAATTGTGCAGGACTTAGTCAGTTCACTTTTAACAACCTCACTCATAGTATTAGTCATGCTTATTGACTACTTGATATCCAAGGCATCAGTCTATTGGTTCTGTTTGTTCTTTCATGTTCCACAAACGTCCATCAATCTCTTCCTAGAAGTCCATATGTTGTGTCTTGTATGTTCCTCATAATTCATCTATGCAAATACATGTAGCTCTTTATCATTCTCAGTCCTGCTAAGGTTGCTCATCTTTAGCCCTGTCGACAAGTTCACTACTTGGTTGATTGTCCCCTGTTCTACTTCAACATAACTAAGACAATGCCTCTTCATGAGTGCCCCACATTGGAAGAACCCACTCAACCATAGTCTCATGCATAACATTTCCCTTACTGGAGCTTTGCTCCTTTTCCACTTGCTTTGTTTGTGGTTTGTTAGCCTTGTCTGTTCACATGTCAGTAGACTTACTCTTCTCTGGGCTACTACCTTCATCTCTGCATGTCTTCACTCAGCCTCCTGCTTGGCCCTCCTCTGGGCTTCCTCCTCTACTCTCCTCTACTCCTGCTTTTTTCATGCCTTAGTCTAATACCTCTGCTCTGCCACCATAGCTCATTATCATTATTAGCACACTTCACCAGATATTCATCATCCCACTCCTTGATGTCAGCATACTCAGACATGATAGTATAGTACTGAGAGATCAGTAGCAAAATACCCAGACTTTATATCCCACAGGAGATTTCCATGCTCCACTCCATATTTTTCAACTCCATTAATTAACAGTATCACATGATTCTCAAGGGCCTTCAAGGGTTCAGGCCTAAGAGGGAAATACTATCATATCTAGGCCTCAAAGGCCAACTCAGACCCTCCAGACATACTCCAGTATAACTCCAGACTTTTTTCCACATTCCTTTCTTATTTCTTTGCCTAGACTGACATTACAAAATTTCCATGGCTCCCATTTCTCATTTGTCTCTATTTCTATTCTTTTATACTACTCATACTTCATTGTTCAGTATTAACACAACTTTGATATCAGTGCTCACTTAAAGCATGATTCTGAGGCTTTTACTCAGTAGAGCCAACACTTGACATTTCTGGTACATACTTCATTTCGACTTCGAACTTAGTCATCCAGTTTTCCCTCCATATATAAACTCTGTAGTTTACTGCCTATAGACCTTAGTTCAAATATCAACATAGTCAACCAACTCCTAATCTTCTCCCTGTGACCTCTATTGAGGGCTTGATATTCTTTCTCCCTCTTTTGACTTGATGTTCTTACCTCTGACCTCTGATTCCCTGATCTCTGACCCTCTAACCTCTAACCCTTTGACCTCTAGCCCTCTAATCTCTAGCCCTTTAACCTTTGGCCCTTTGACCTTTGGCTCTCTGACCTCTGACTCCTATTCAAAATCCCAGGGCAAGATTCCTTTGCAAGGGTACACCACACAAGGTGAAGCCAATGCCCTGTTTGCCTCAACTCTGAAGTTCTGGAGTTGTATAGAAGTCCATCCATTCAGTCTTAACACAAGAGGATTATATAACTTACCCATGTGATGACAACAAACAAGTGCTAGTCATATCACCTGAGCATATATGATAGACTACCCTACACATCACTATAGACTCACAGTACACCCTCAAAAGAATAAAAGAAAACATGGTACTCATGAAAGAAATAGAAATCATAGAATGGCAAGAGAAAGAGTTTACACTTGAGAAAGAAGAAACCATGAAAGATAAGAAAGGGTAAATGTTAGTATTGGAAAACAATCAAAATAGTAACAATGATGAAAGCTTACAACAACACATTATAACTCTTCATCACAACTTTTCTATCACTAGATATCCTGGCATAGAGAAGACAATAGAGCTTATCACTCACTTATATATCTGGCCCAGATTGTTAACCTAAGTCAAAGACTATGTGACCAGTGCACATACTTTAAAGACTCAAACAAACTGCTAGTAGGAAAACTCTATCCCTTGGACATTCCCAACCAATCATGGGAACATGTATCTGCTGACTTTATCATGGATCTATGTTAAGACTGAACTGACTAAGTCCTGCACAACTCTGGAACTCCAGAGTTGAGGCAAGAACTTAGTCAGTTCAGTCTTAATAGTATATTTGTTACGCTCTTAGTCGGGAATGAGGGTTTCTGCCTATGTGGGGTGCTCACTAAGAGGCTCCGTCTTAGTTACGTAGCAGAGGGACTGGGTTCAATCGATGTTATAGGTCAACGGGGACGGCAATTCGAGATTGAAGTCGCAATGGAAACTCTGGGAGAACGAGTAGACACGGGTGGTTGCGTAGACTAAGCGTGAGGACTACAGGAATGGAGACTACGACATATATACCTGACTTGTATATCTGACTAGAAAGAGATGGAACATTTGAGAAGAGGAAAGACGCATCGGGTATCTCATAATCAACAAGTTGACTAATAAGTGGTAATGCGTACCAAGGAACTCGAGGAGCGAGGAGGGTCAAGAGGCAAATGAGGTAATGAGCCTGGATAAAGAGAACGCTCGTTCCTGTAAGATGAGCAGCCAGGGCTTGGACGAAGAGGAGGTAAAGAGTAATGGGGACTTGCAGATGACGATAAGAAAAAGACCCAGGTGAACAAGGAAGATTGTAACAATATTCGAACTCATACTTGCATTAAAATCCCCAACCATGTTGATTCACATGATATGGTCATGTGCAAGGGCTATTGAGAACCCTCTCAATGCCTTAAGCAGCAACCATCATGCCCCTGACCTTGTCAAACAGTTTCTTAGCCTTTCCACTGGTCGAAGCACTCCTCCAATATCTCAAGTGTACCTACCTTTGCAGTTCTCTATGCCTGGTGTGCACATGGAAGAGCTCATGGACATCGGCAACCTTGCCAAATCCCCTAGCTTCCTTTTCCTTAGCATCCACAGTTGCGCTGCCAAGACTGAAACTCTGGAAACCAAACTAGAGGCCTCTGCCAAGGCAAAAAAATAGTCTGTGACCTCCATGACTTCGCATGGACTGGAGGTTGCATTGTCTCTTCCTGTGCACCCAAGGAGATGCAACTCAATGTGTCCACTCTCTCAAATCTGAAATCACTCCTACCCTCCATCTCCCTAGTCTCCTAGAACATCCCTCCTTTCCCTGTGTTAATAGACTCTAGCTCCTCTGATTCCTTTATAGATTTGACATTTGTGAAGATAAACAGACTTTCAGCCTACTCCATCCCTCTGCTATTCCTCCATTTGTTCGATGGCACCTCGAATTCCTCTATGACTCAAGCCATTGATCTCTCTGTTCATTTTTTAACTGGTGATATCACTCCAATAACATTTTATATTACTCTGCTAGATGGTTCTTGTTCTATTGTTCTAGGACACAACTGGCTTGCCTACTATAATCCATTGATTAATTGGGTTATGAGCAGTATCTTGTTTTGAGCATCCAAGCATCCCATGTT
Source organism: Tylopilus aff. balloui (assembly GCA_038089055.1). Lineage (NCBI taxonomy): Eukaryota > Fungi > Basidiomycota > Agaricomycetes > Boletales > Boletaceae > Tylopilus > Tylopilus aff. balloui. The sequence continues at coordinate 9,665 of JBBPKC010000727.1, forward strand.
AGCAAATCTGAGCTTAACTTCACAGCCTTCAGAACTCATTCCTCTGGCTAACTCTGACCCTGATTCACTGCATACCTATGACCACAAGGCACCATCTATTGCACTCATTAGTGCACCTGCCTTTGCACTCACCTGTCATCTCGAGGGCTCCATGCAGTTCACTCTGTCATTCTGCTCTCAGGTGAGCAATCTCTGCTCCATTTCCACTGACTCTGAACTAGTTGATCTCTTCGGAGTATCACAATTTTGCAGATGTGTTTAGTAAGGGCAAGGCATCCAAGCTCACCCCACACTGCAAATTCGACCAAAAGATCAAATTGGAAAAAGGAGCATCTCTGCCAATAGAAACTATCTATTTTCTCTCCACATTTGAACTTGAGTCCCTCTGAGTGTTTCTTGATGAACACCTTTCTATGGGATTCATCTGCCCATCTAACTCCACTCATGCTACTCCAGCACTTTTCGTCCACAAGAAGGATGGTTCACTTTGCCTTTGTGTAGATTTCTGCGAACTTAACAAGATCACAAAGAAGGACCACTATCCACTCCCCCACATCTCTGACCTTCTAGACACTCCAAGCCATGCTTGGATTTACACCAAGCTCGATCTCTGGCATGCCTACCATCTAGTCTACATCGCTGCTGGAGATTAGTGGAAGACATCCTTCTGGACACACTATGGATCGTTTGAATGGCTTGTCATGCCATTTGGTCTCACTAATGCCCCTGCAGCTTTCCAGCAGTTCATCAACTCCATCTTCGCAGATCTCCTCAATGTCTCCATCATCATCTATCTGGATGATATCCTCATCTTCTCCGAAGATTATGCGAAACACAAAGAGCATGTCCAGGAAGTACTCCAGCATCTCTGAAAACATGGACTTTATGCCAAACCTAAAAAATGTGAATTCCACACCAACTCCACTGAGTATCTCAGATATCGACTCTCTTCTACTAGACTTTCCATGTTCCCAGAAAAGGTAAAGGCCATCATTGATTGGCCCAAACCTCAGAAGGTCCAAGATATATAGTCTTTCCTCAGATTTGCTAATTTCTACTGGAGATTCATTGCTGACTACTCTGGACTTGTCATTCCATTTACCTGCCTCACCCAAAAGGGTACTTCATGGAATTTTGATAATACCTGTCACTCCACTTTCCAGTATCTCAAGAATGCTTTCATCTCCACCCCTATCCTATCCCATTGGATCCCTGACTTCCCTTTGATCATCAAAACAGATGCCTCTAACTATGCCATTGCTAGCATTCTGTTAAGACTGAACGGACGGACTCCTGTACAACTCCGGAACTCCGGAGTTGGGGTGAACGGGGCGTTGGCTTCACCTTATGTGGTGCGCCCTTGCACCGGAATCGTGCCCCGGTATTTCGAACGGAGGGTCGGAGGTCGGAGGTCCGGGGTCCGGAGGTCTGAGGGTCGGAGGTCTGAGGGT
>JBBPKC010000731.1:0-11036 GCA_038089055.1 Tylopilus aff. balloui
CATTGAATATTGACGATGATCAATCGATCGGTCATCAGCTGGGCTCACAACCCATTGCAGAACGATGGAGTAATGCCATCTTGGGACCCAGGTAGTGCAGTGCTGAAGGCCTGGGTGGGCAACGAGACACGTGTGCTGGTGCATACCACTCTGAGCGTCGCTAATTTCAGTACTACGTATTCCTTAACAGCGGAAGTAGTACTGGGAGAGTTTCAGTTAGACGCTGGGGGGGACTTGAAATTCCAAAGATTCCACTTTAATTCCACAGGGGCCGAGGCTTCAGGTGCCTGACCATGAGCCCTCCAGACCATCGTTCTGTATGGCTTTCAACCGTGTGAGCGCACGTCATTGCATTTGGCACATTGAACCATGTCGCATCGATGCTCCCACAAGCTCCGACACTCTTTGTGCTAATGGCATTGAGAATCCCGTTACTCCTTACCACATCGAGTCAGGGCATCATACACGAGGCCAATCATGTCGTTCTCGAAATCATTCGGGAATTCTAGAAAGTGCTGAAACACTTCATTGAGAGGATTTATCTGGGTTCCCGAAACCAGTACCTTGGTGCTGCTCCCAAGAGGTCTGATGTGAGCATGTATGTGTTATTATTCCATCCACTGGCAGGAGGGCGCCTGATAACGGTCATTGAGCCCAGCCTTTGAGCCATCGTGAATGCGATTTCATGAATGAACTCATAGCATCCACACATGACATGTTCAGAGATGGCTTGCCCTGCCAGCAAAGCCCCGTCTTGATGGGACGCTACAATCTGCATTTATCACCCAAATGACGTCAGCTAAGCCCATGAGAGGATTTTCATTGATCGGCGGTGCAAGCGGTGACCGTTGGTCGAGGACGGTGTGTGCGAGTCTGCACGTACACTTCTTCATAGTGGAGACGACAGCATGTAAACCACTGAGCTGGAATCTAGTTATACTGTCATCAAGATTCTTGCAAGCCTGGTCCCGAACAGACTTGCTTTGCTCAACGGTGCTGCTTCCTCAGACCCGATTATCACCCCTCTATCCGTGTTTTCTTCTTCACCCGCCGGCGGGAGTAGACCAAGCCTGAATAAAGTAACGTTCGTCAGAATCTGGTAGAATTGGGAGACGAGAAGCACTCTGCCAGGGGTCATTCAAGGTGCCATAAAAGCACACCCACCCTAAATCTCGACAAACCAGAGATCTCGCCAGGTTGTTGGCTCTGACCCTCATGAAGTCCCTGTTCTGTACCCGCACCCTGAGGATAGCAGGATTCCAAAGGGGTTCAGGTGGACACCTTCCTCGCAGGTTTCCGGTGAACACCCTGGCCTTACAGTTGTCGTCCAGATAGGGACCAGTGAGCCTGTAAGGAAATAAACCCGAGACATCGAGGCTATAAAGTCGGAGCACCCAGACGGTGAACCAAGCAGTGATCCAACGCCTCTGACACCTGCCTCACAGTCGACACACTTCCACTATGTCCGAAAAGACTCTCCTCTCATCCCTTGCCTTCACTAAGTCTGCTGGAAAACTCGAGGGCACCAAGGACAAGGTATTCAACGATCTATACGACGGTGAGCGTTCTTCCATCGTTCCATTCGACCTACCGAAACTTCTTTTTTCCGACCAGTCGGAGGATTCCCCACCGAACAGAAAATCCAGAAATTGATCGGTATCGAGGTCTATGTCTCTGGCATAGACAGCGACGATGTCATCATTGGGCTGAAGGTCTTTTACAAAGTAGGCGGTAGAGCCATCTCCGTCGAACATGGGACTCTTAGTCAGAAGCATGGGATCTTGTCCATCGGAGGTGGGATCATCGCCAGTAAATTTCATTCACCTCACATTGTCCCAGACGACCAGTATCTCGTCGGAGCTAGTGGACAATTCAAGAAAACGGATGTACCGCACAGGAACGGACGCATCTCATTCATTGAGTTTGCTGTGTACGACAAGAAAACCGGGAAGACGGCCACCAGTCAGTGCACATTTCCTCGAGCAAACTCGCCATATATTGAGCTGACACCTCTCTCCTCAGCGACACTTGGTATTGAAAAGAAACTCGAAGGTTCTTGGGGCAATTACGGACCGGTGATCGCGCTCCACGGTACCGTTTCTGAGAATAGTATGTGCAATGCATTATCGTTCCTTCTAACCCCAACAACCTGGTGCAGACGAGCTCACTACCCTTGGCTTTGTCAAGATTGCCCAGGGCGTGGAGGAATACGGGATCAAGGATTACTGAGGAGTTCCGCGTAGGTGCGCTTGTACGATATGATGTGAAGTCGTTTGCGTCGGGTTCTGCGAGATTCGACTCTCGCGCGTGGTGTTTCTTGTACGAACGAATCGGTTGAATGAATCTGTTCGCGAGCGGTATCCATATCAAAGGTTCATACTCACAGAGCGCGGAAGATTTAAATCGCGAACGTTGGGATGATCGCGACCGGAGAATGGTGTCTTCGTCTAGCCGAACTCAGCGAGAACGCTCGGAGTCGTGTCCTGGGTTCTGTGTCTGACCACGTTCTATGTGCCGCGGAAAGATATCAGTGATGCAAGGCTTTCCAGTAGGAAACTAAACTTCAGACGGACGAACCTGAAGGACTACTGGTAAATAGCCGCCAAGTAATCCCACTGGACGGCGCGACACTCTGATGCAACTCCGGAATCGGCCATTATTCAGGCTGAACATTGATTCATGACCCGAAACGGTGTTCCTTCGCCCTGTCGATTCTTCTCCAGGAACGCATATCAAATATTGTATCTCATACCGCAGACTCTCTACTACGCACGTGCATGACCTATTCTGTTTACTTGCTGTGCGCAAGCGAAAGTTTAGTGACACTGTCGGGATCGTTAGAACCCACGGTATTAGACTCGATGCTAGAACAGAGAAGCTCGACGTTAAACGTCAGAGGAGAAGAACGGACTTGATGTGATTGCAAACATAAGGACGCAAATGAGTAAGCATGGGTCATGCAGTGGCTGCTCGTCCATGACAAACACCTCGCGGACGTCACGACCCGACACCCGAGTATGAACATACAGGCACCATCTCTCCGAGACCGCACGCGATAAGTGCGAGGATGCAAAGCGAAACGCCAAAGAATTGGATGAGTTCAAGGTCGCACACTCATCCTCCTGGGGCAACAGCGGACAAAGGAACAGATCAAAACCCACGAACCTATGATTGAGGTACTACTCCCGCCTCGTCCAGGTCGCCCGACCTAGGTCAAGGACAGTTATTTGTACCTCTTTCCTGTCGCCAAGAGACATCAATCGAACGTGTGCAGGGCGAGTGGGAGTTACCACGTGACATATTTGTGAAACAGGAAATTTGTTCGCTCTGCCTCCAGAAAAGCGTGGACGAGAAGGTACGGACTAAAAGATATAGAAGGTGGGACAAGATGCTGAGAGCGGCTTCGTGGGGCTCCACTGGGTTTACAGGACGTCGAGGGGTGCAAGCTGAACTGGACGAGGTCGATGACGCGATCAACTTTGAGATGGATGAGGAGATCTTCGACGGGATGCATTTTTCCCCCATTGCAGATCCATTGAAGATCGTTGAAATGATTGACCAAACTAACACATGGGATGAGCTAATGAAAAAGAAGGGGGAGGTCCATGCCGCAGTGCTTGACTTTACAGGAGACGAGTCCACGGAGGACTCCTGTACCACCGTCGTTCGTGTTTGAAACCCACCCTTCTCATATGAAATCCAAAAATCCTGTACCCACCACCAAGCTCCCGTGCCAGGTACTGCCATATTCGTCGTCGTCGCAAAGCTCTTCAAGGGCGATCCCCATCTTGCTAGGGAGGTGAACAACCATCAAGTGTTTCCACAGCGCTTCTTCGAACATTATGATGGATATACAGGGATTCGTCGCCGGCTACAAACCATCGTCAACGCCGTCGTACCGCAGTTTGACGGCTACTACGTCCCAGAGACATCTCAGACTAAAGGGGGGGACTCCAGAGGACTCAACCCCATTCTCCTCCTCGAACATTGTGATGAGCCTATCAATCCCCATTAACTCTCCACCAAGGACCAAGAGTGCATGAGTCTGCTGGTGCGCTTCCAACGTGCCAGATGGCTTCATGAGTCTGTCGCAACGCATAACTCCCATCCAGCGAGGGAATTCCCGCTCATGAGGACGTTCAAGCTAGAGCTGAGTCTTCGATTGATTGATTTTGGATGATCGAGAAAGAACGACAACGCGCACGAGATGCAGGTGGAGGCGTTGGAAGCATTGACTGTATTTTGCTTGTTGAGTAATAATATGATCGTCTCTGTTTTCGTGTTAATCTGTTGTCATGGACGGACGACATTGGTCCGTACATTGCGAGGAAGTGCTTAGTCGTCCGTATTCTTTTATTTGGGTTAACGTCGAGCTTTACCTTTCCCCTAACGTTGAGCTTCTCTGTTCTAGGTGCCGTCGTCGAGCATGTATCGTTGCTAGTCAATCTCATCTCTGTTCTATCCAATCTCATCTCTGTTCTATCCTCCAACGCGTTGAGTGGTATAACGCTGCGGGTTCTAGCGATCCTGACATCTGTCGCATCTGTACCATTACATTGAGAGATACAGCGCGCGCATGCTTGTGATATAAAGGAGTCCGAAATAAACGTGGATTCCTTTGACTCTGCTATCATCGAGTCCCTGCAGCCACGAATGCTTTTCGAATGTATGAGCACCTTTTGACATCCATGCATCGAAAGCTAGATCCTAGCTAATTGTAAGCAAAACCGGATCATAATGACTTCGACAATACTTCCGGTACGACCTTGCAGGGGTGGACGTACTCATACTTTCTGTGCTTGTGGCGTGCATCCCGCATTTTCAATGGTTGTCCGCAGAAGTTCACGAGATCATTCCCAGGACTCCCGGTCTCGACTTCATTTCTCCTAAAGGTGCAAGAGACCGTCGGTGGAGACAAAAGACGTGTGCATTATGAGAGTGACTCTCACACATGATCCCATTGGGGAGTTACTTTTCCTAGGACCGCCAGAGGTCCAGGATTCTCGCGCCGGACCATCTAAGTTATTCCAGTAACGCCGACTCCTGTGCTGGCTGAAGAAGTGCCGGCAGAACCTTTGTAACAGGGTCTAGCTGGCCACCGGCATATGGTTTTATTTTTGGTCTTGATAATCGTGCATGGGCGACTTTACGGGTGTTGCCCTCTCAGACCGATGTGGATGTGTAAGGAAACTTGGCGACAGAGAGTCGCTAACCACCCTCGAGGCTTGAAATTCGACTAGACCCCAAAGCTTTTTTTTTTTCCGAGAATGGGCGCTGTGGATGAGAACGTCGCGTGATCTTCTTTGGTACCAACCGGAAGAAAACCTAGATACCGATAACTATTTATATGGGAGGACATGTAACTTGTTCCTTTTTCAGCCTGGGGCTAAATGCATACAATGGAGCAGTACCACGATGGTCCATATGGTCAATGACTCTACCTTTGCAGCTGACACAACATGGAGGTAACACATATATCAGTGGCACAAAGGAAAGTCTTTGCAACCTTTTCCCTGGTCTATATTTGGCCCCCTGTGTAATGTGCTTCATCTTCTAGGGATGAGTACAAGTACAAAATTGAGTGGCCCTGGAACTTGGGAGGCTGGTATCTGCCAGGATCCAATAATTGATGAAATATATGATGTCATAAGTTCAAAGTAATCAATCTGGATCAGTAAATTGAAGAATGGACCTCTGGAAATTAATCCGGAGAATAATTGGGGATGTCAGTCATGCATTAGCCTAACATTCCTAATACCATTAGGATAAAACCCAAGGGGAATTGAACCCTGGACTTCATTCTATTCTATAACAAGTCATGTGACTTTGAAAGTGACTTGAATTACTAAATTCAGTTATATGACATCATAAAAAAGCTCATGGAATTCCCTAGAATATAATATCAATCATGATATGCTCTGCATTATTCTTGAATGTTCTAAATGATATCATTGGTTGCTATTAATATCTTATCTGAGATTAGAATAGATTTAACCTTCTATTAGATATTATATATATAAAGCCCCCAGCCAATAGGAGGCCATAGAGATAATGAGTAGATAACTTGTATCCTACCAATCACAGAGCTTTCACTTATCATTAAGTGATAAAAGTATATCTATTGCTACACTTAATCTATTTGATCTAAGGAAAGACTAGGCTCCCTACATCTAGTCCATACCTGCTCAGGTATTACTTGTACCAAGCTCTTGCATCAAGTCCTGAGTAAGTCTTTACACTTAGATTCCTTGTATTATTGCTCCTCTATCTGAAGAAAGTGATATAGGGGTCACACCCTATATAGCCCATCATCTTTTTCTCAATAATAACATAGTAGGAGGTACCTACCTTTAAAAACCAAAAGAGCTTCAAGATTGGAACTTCAATATTCCATGCATTTATCAAGATGAATTTCTCTATTATATATTATCTGATAACTATTAGAATTTTCTAGATCAACCTAGACAATGACATATGTATAATAGTAATATGACATTACAATATAAGAATATCATGAGGGTAATATAAGAAATTGATTTAATCTATAAAGATATTAAAGTCAAAACTGTAGAAACCACAGGCTACTATGCTACTAGCTACTAAAACTTACATTGTAGTAAGGCTGGTTATAAGCTTATAGCAATGGTGATAGTTGAGAGTCAAGAGTATTATTCAAACTCAGAGCAGAGTTTAAAGTTATATACTACATTATGTCCTTATGTAATCTACTAATATGGAGGTTGAGTACCACAGTCACATGACTAGTAATATGCTTTTTCAATACTCCCCCATGTTTTGTACATGGTAATAGAAAAACATAATAGAATTAACACTTACAAGACTGGACTGTCATTGTAGACTTAATTATATTGTGATCAAAATTTTACAAACTTTACTCTACCAAGATTCTTAGTAAGTAAATTGGTAGAGTTCTCAAAGCCTTCAATATAGAATAGCTTAATCAATTTCTTATGAATTAATTCTCAAATACCATGCCAGTGAATGTCTATATGCTTAGATTGCTTTTTGGTTATCAGATTAGATGCCATAAAGATGGATCCCTGATTGTCACTGCATAGAGGGATTGGCTTCAAATTGTTTTCTAGCTCTTTGAATAATGAGTTCAACCAAATCAACTGGCAACTACAGTTAAAAAGTGAAATATATTCTACCTTAGTAGAGGAGTAAGCAACTCGACTCTACTGATGTGTTTTCAACATATGGCAGCATTAGCTAGTTTTACTACATATTTGGTCTGAGATCTCCTAGTGTTAGAATTAGATCCCCAAATTGAGTTCATGTAAGTAATTAAACCTACTTGGAAAGTACCATCATAAACAAGGGTAGTATTTCAGGTACCATTAAGATATTAACAAATATGCATGGCCCTGTTGAGATAATCCCATGAAGGATTTGCTAAGTGTTTTGCCATTGCCATTATAGTGTAGGCAATATCTGGATGAGTACCAAGAGATAGATATAAGAGAGAATCAATCACCATCTGGTATTGTTAGAACTAAATGGATGGACTTCTATACAACTCTAGAACTCTGGAGTTGAGATGAATGGGATATTGGCTTTACCTTGTGTAATATACCCTTGTAAAGGAATCTTGCCCCAGGATTTCAAATAGAGGTCAAAGGTTGGAGGTCAGAGAACTGGAGGTTAGAGAGCTAGAGGTTAGAAGATTGGAGGTCAGGGGGTTGGAGGTCAGAGGTAAGAATATCAAGTCAAAGGGAGGAGAAAGGACATTAAGCCCTCAATAGAGGTCATAGGGAGAGGATCAGGAGTTGGTCATCTATGTTGATATTCAAACTGAGGTCTACAAGTAGTAAACTATAGAATTTATATATGAAGGGAAAACTAGATGACTAAGTCCAGAGTTGAAATGAAGTATGTACTAGAAGTGTCAAGTGTTGACTCTACTGAGTCAGAGCCTTAGAATTATGCTCTGAGTGAGCACTGACATCAGAGTTGTGTTAATACTGAAGAATGAAGTATGAGTAGTATGGGAGAATGGGAATGGAGGCAAATGAGAAATGGAAGTCATGGGAATTTAGTAATGTTAGTCTGGGTAAAAAAACAAGAGGGAAATGTGAAAAGAGTCCAGAGTTATGCTAAAATATGTCCAGAGTGTCTGGAGTTGCCTTTTGAGGCCTAGATATGATAGTATTTCCCTCTTAGGCCTGAACCCTTGAAGGCCATTGAGGATCACATGATATCATTGATTGATAGAGTTGAAAAATATGAAGCAAAGTATAGAAAATTCCTGCAAGGTATAAAGTCTGGGTATTTTATTACTAATCTCTCAGTACTATACCACCATGTTTGAGTATGCCAACATCAAGGAGTGAGATGATAAGCATCTGGTGGAGTGCACTGATGACAATGACAAGCTATGGAATGTGAAGGTGATAGAGTGGAGGTGTTGAATGAAGGCATAAAAAAAGAAGGAGCAGAGGAGGGCAGAGAAGGAAGCCTGGAGGAGGGCTGAGTAGAAGGCTGAGCAACAACATGTGGAGATAGAGGCAATGGCCTAGAGGAGAGTAAGTCCATTAACACATGAATGAACAAGGCTAATAGACCACAGGCAGAGCAAGTGGATAGGGAGCAAGGCTCTAGTAAGGGAAAGGGGTACATGGAGCTGGTGCCAGTGTGCCAGAGATGTGAGGACCAGGGCTGGACTGCACCCTTAGTGTAGAAAAGTTGACAGCATATGTGGAATATTATAATGTGAAGATAAAATGTAAGTGGCCTGGCTAGAAGAGGATGAAGCTGATGAGAAAGCAAAAGCAGCATGTAGAGAAGGTAAAGTGACCTTGGAAGAAAACAAGGTCCAAGAAGAACATGGTGGAAAGGGTGATGGAGTTGATAAAGTGTACCTAGATTATTGTAGTGATAATCTGGGACCACTGGGACACAATCAAGAAGCAACTAGATCACCTTATGTCCATGGTGTTGTAGTTGGTGGATGTTATGTGCAAGATAAAAGTCAAGTAACTGTTGCCAAAGTGGGGCACTCACATAGAGGCACTGTCTTAATCACTCTGACAATGGACAAGAGTCAATGATTAGAACTGGGAAAATGAAGGTCTCCACTAGATAATCAAGAAGAGAGCCTTAATGGAGTTTTAATGAGGAGTGACACAAAGGACTACCTAGGATTGCATAGATGAAACACAAGGTTTACATAGATAATTGTATGGTTTAAATAGTAATGAGTCAAGAGACTGACTAAGCCATGGAACACAATGGAAGCAAGAGAACAATGTGTAAGATGTATAACAAGACATGATAAGCAGAGTATAGTATAGTTATTGTCAATGACTAAGGTAAGGGCTAGGACATACCATGGAAGCAAAGTATGAAAGTTAAGTATAGTAAAGAGAATGTGGATTAAAGATTGAAAGGGCAAAGGCATTGTCCATTAGAATGAGAAGGATTGATTCAATGATGTAAAGGAACATGTCGAAGTGTTCTACCAAGATTAGAAATAAACCATGACAAAGAAAAAGAATTGTAACATTATCTTCTATGTATACTGTTATAGTTTTTCTTCTTTATTCTAGTCTCTTTCTTATCTTGGTTCACTTTTCTTCCCACTCTTCTGGTCAATGTTCTATCAAGCCCTGGTTGCTCACTCTATAGAAACAAGCATTCTTCTTGTTCACACTTGGTACCCTCACTTGATACTTCATAACTTTTTATTTTGCCTCCATGATATGCCTCACTTCATGTATTAGTCAACATCATTGACTATGTGATACCCAATATGTATTGCCTTTCTGGTCATCTTTCTAACTCATTGTTCTATCTCTTTCCATGCTCTTTCATTTAATTAGCTCACTTCCACAGTCAACTACTATTTAAACCTTGCTCAGCTATCATGTAACCTTATGTTTTGTCTATGCAATATATTATAGTCTTCTCATCACTTCTAGTCCTAGCAGTATCAAGGCCTTCCCCTTGAATATCCCTAAGAAAACCTAGACTCTTCTATTACAGTTATCATTTATAGTCCACTATCTGAGTAACTAAGACAGTGCCTCCTTGTGAGTGCCCCACTCAGGTAGAAGTATCTTGACCCTTGTCATGTGTATAACAAAAGATAAAACATATACTTTCTTTCTCCTATCATGAAGTAGAAGATACCCATTATAATCAACATGTTGTTCATAATACCTAGAACTCCTTCAGCTATCAATACTGATGATGAAACACCCACAGCACCTAGCACTCCTTAGCTTGCCCCACAGTCAACAAGTCCATGGGCTAATCTCTATGCACTGAACTCTCTAGTACTTTCCCACAGATGACTAGCAGTTACTCTGGCCAGAACATCGATTTCCATAATTCCATAGCCCCCATGAATCACCATGATAACCCAAATGGCCAAACCCATTGAACTTTGAGTAACCCTTCCTCTCTCCTTCAAGGGAAGTGTGGAATTCACTAATCAATGATATTTTGCCATGGAAATCCATTTCATGGTAAATCCTAAGATATATGACATTAACAACAAGAAAGTAGCCACCTTTTTGGGCTGCATGGAAGGCCTCCAACCTGGGGCCTTTGTAGAGTCATGGTACCACAAGATACTTGATTCTCAATGCTCTTCCACTAATTACACCATAGAAAAGGTCATGGATAACTTTTCCAAGATCTTTTATCTCTACAACCAACAAGCCAATGTATATGCCAAGTTAGGATACCTATGCCAAGCCATCAAAGTTCACAAAGACCCCTAAAAACCTAATGGATTCCAACCATTCATTACCAAATTTGAAAATCTGATAACCATTGCCAATGTTATTGATGAAAAAGTCCTCATCAATAAGTTCCTTCAAGAACTTGACAATCACTTAGTTACCAATCTCTTGTCCATGCCCATAGTCCCCATGTCATATCCGGGCCTCAAAGCCCAATTCCGGACACTCCGGACATACTCCGGCGTAACTCCGGACTCTTTTCCGCTTTTCTCTCTTGTTTACTTTGCCCGGACTGACATTAGTAAATTCCTATGACTTCCGTTTCTC
>JBBPKC010000733.1:0-10983 GCA_038089055.1 Tylopilus aff. balloui
TTGCTTGACTCACAGTAGCTGATTATGAATTTTCTGACAAGATCAAGGCTATGCTTTTGTTGGCAAAGCTCCCTGCTTCTATGCAAGTTGTAGTACAAATGCTAACATCAAAGAAGGACACAGATGGTAATGCCATGGACTCTACAATGGCAGAGATTTACTCTGCCATTGTCCTAGCTTGGGAATAGCATGCCTTTACAACAGGCAAGAGGCCTTAATAGGCCAACAAGATTTCAGCCATCAAGTTAAAGGGCACTGAGCCTAGATTCTCCCGGTAGCAGAAACCTGCTGCCTTCTTGTCTAATAATGAGTTGAAGCAGTAGAAAGATTACAAGGGAAAGAAGAGCAAAGATAAGCCCCAGTTTTCAAATGTCATAGCCAAATCCTCATTCTTTACCATTGTCATCCCCCATATCATCCATATTACTGGTCTTGTATCTATACCTAACCCTCATCTTCTCATGCATCAAAGTGCACAGCTATATTAAGAATCCTATGGTCCATTTATGGATATCTGCATCCAGCAGGCTTTCTCCTTAGCTAAATGGATGGGTATTCAGCCCTCCTATGAAATTGTTTTTACTCTTGATGCTACCTTTATGGCTGGCACAATTTTTAATCACACAATCATAGAAGAGCTTTCTCCCATGCTGATGGAGCTAGTCATTTTACTCCTGAGTCCCCAGATAGAACCTGAGATTAATGAGTTAAGGCTTTTCCCAGGCCCTTCTCTTGAATCTTGAGATCTAGACTTAGAAGTTGAGAAGCTGCCCACTAAGAAAAGAAAACACTCTTGTCACACCAAGAAGCATGACATTGCCCCTTTTTCTAGTCAATCATGGGACATTGATGACTTTGTTGATATATATGGGTTGAATGTTGAGGCTGAGCTTGTTGACACTGTGGGATTGGAACCAGTTGGACTGGTTATCACTGATTTTACCATGTTATACATTCCTCATTCTTCTATATGAACTGAAGCTGATGATGAGTTGCTTGAACTTTTAGTTCATGATTCTCCTTCTTTGTGTACTATAGTAGATAGTACACGTTCCATTTGTATGGTTGAAGCATAGAACATTCTAGGTAGCCATATTCTAGTTGCTACTCCCATTTCAGACTTATAGTGTGCATATATGATGAGTGATTGCAAATGCAAAGATAATAATAAAGATTTCCAAGATCTATGGATTCTTGATTCTGGTGCTTCAATGCACTTCATGCCTCATAAGGAGGACTTTGTTGAGTATAGAGTGCTTGACAAGAAGGACCACATTGCTGTGTCCACTGCTACTATTAAGACAAGACTGATGAAGTCCTGCACAACTCCAGAACTCTGGAGTTGAGGCGAACAGGATGTTAGCTTTACCTTATGTGATACACTCTTGCAATGGAATCATGCCCCAGGATTTCGGGCAGAGGGTTGGAGGTTGAAGGTCCAGAGGTCTAAGAGTTGGAGGTCTGAGGGTTGGAGATCTAAGAGTTGAAGGTTTGAGGGTTATAGGGAGAAGAGAGAGTGTCAAGCCCTCAACAAAGGTCACAGAAGAACAAAAGGGAGATAGACTCAGTTGTCTATGTTGATATTTGAACTGAGGTCTACAGGTAGTAAACTATAGAGTTTATATATAAAGAGAAAACTGGATGACTAAGTCTGGAGTCAGAGTGAAGTATGTACGTGTTGGCTCTACTAAGTCAAAGCCTCAGGATCATGCTCTAAGTAAGCAATGACATTGGAGTAGTTCTAATATCAAAGAATAAAGCATAAGGGAGTATGAGTAGTCCGGAAAAATAGGAATGGAGACAAATGAGAAATAGAAGTCATAGGAATTTACTAATGTAAGTCTAGGCAAAGTGAACAAAAGTGAAAAGTGAAAAAGAGCCCAGAGTTATACTGGAGTATGCTTGGAGAGTCTGAAGTTGGCCTTTGAGGTCTGGATATGACAGTATCCCCCCTCTTAGGCCTGAACCCTTGAAGGCCCTTGAGGTTCACGTGATACCATTGATTGACAGAGCTCTCAGTGCTATATTACTATGTCTGAGTATGTGGATATTCAGGAGTGGGACAACAAGTGCCTGGCAGAGTGTGCCAAGGATGACGACAGGCTGTGGGATGTGAAGACAGTGGAGCAGAGGCATCAGATGAAGGCATGAAAGGAGGAGAAACAGAGAAGAGTAGAGAAGGAAGCTGGAAGAGTGGAGTTGGTGTAGATGATGGCAGAGAATGGAGAAGGGGAAGAGAATGATGAGGAGGCTGATGAGGAGATGTAAATAGTTAGATGCAAATGTTAATGAATTTGACAGGTCAAGCAGAGTAAGGTCTGGGCTTTTTTGGGTATTGGAGATAAAAGTTCATGATCAATTCCGAAGCATGATCTAGTCCAGTTGCAAGTAACCACAAAGTTTTTTCATCTGTCCCTTCATATCTGGACTACCACACCAAATACAGAAGTTTGCAGTTCTGTTGCCTGTGATCTATCTTTGAGTCAAGGATTTCTGATATTTTATACTTCAATTTGCCATCAACCTCAACCAGAGGCAGAGATGATTGTGTGCAGTTCGGAATGGTATTAGGGATTGTGGGCTCTAGTTGAGAAACATGGAAGACTGAATGCATGGACTTTATGTTCTCTGGGAGCTAGAGGGTGAATGAAATAGCACTGGCTTGAGCTATGATTTCATAAGGACCTAGATTTTTCTTGGAGAGCTTCTTAGAGGGGCACATGGAGTGGAAGTATTTTGCCTTGACAAAGACCTAACTACTGACTGTGAAGTCCAGTGCTGGAGTTCACTTGGCATTTGTGGGTCCTTGATATTATTGCTGGGCTAGAGCTATTTCTTCATGAAGGAGGCTATGGAGGGAGTCGAGGTTGACGAAGTATTCTTGGGCTTGGGTAGAGGTGAGGTTACATTTAGGATGGATGGAGATGTTCAGATAATAACCTTTATTAGTGAAGAATGGGAAGATATCAGTGGTAGCATTCGGAGCATTGTTATAAGTGAACTCTACAAGGGGCAGGAGCTTAGACCAGTTGTCTTGCTAGTAGTTGCAATAAATCCAAAGGTACCATTCCAGGGTCTGGTTTATTTGCTTTGTTTATCTGTTATCCTGTTAAGACTGAATGAACAGACTTCTATGTAACTCTAGAACTCTGGAGTTGAGGTGAGCAGGATGTTGACTTCACCTTATATGGTGTGCCCTTGCATGGAATTGTGCCCCAGGATTTCAGGTGGAGGGGTCAGAGGTCAGAGGTCAGAGGGCTAGAGGTTAGAAGGTTAGAGGTCAGAGGGTCGAAGGTCAAAGAGAGGATGTCAAGCCCTCAGAAAGGGTCACAGGGAGAGGATCAGGAGTTGGTCATCAATGTTGATAGTCTATGTCGATATTTGAACTAAGGTCTACAGGCAATAAACTACAGAGCTTTATATATAGAGAGAGAGCTAGATGACTAACTCTGGAGTTGGAGTAAAGTAAGTACCGGAAGTGTCAAGTGTTGGCTCTACTGAGTTGAAGCCTTAGGATCATGCTCTAAGTAAGCAATGACATTGGAGTAGTTCTAATACTGAAGAATGAAGCATAAGGAAATATGTGTTACGCATGAGGTCTGGGACTAAGAGCTACTACTGGCGTGGGGCACTCACAAAGAGGCACTGTCTTAATTATACTAGTAGTGGATGAGGTATTCCCTTGACTAAAGGGTCAAGTGACTTAGGGTTTTCTAGAACGAACGGTCCAGACTGAGAGGTGACGAATGAATACGTGGTATTGTGTAGACGAAACGTGAGATCTACAGGAAGTATTCATAGTCTTAAATAGTGAGGGACGAAAGCTTGACTAAGCAAAAGGAAACTGGTAAAACACAAGAGAAGCAACTGAAATGCTGACTAAAGGGAGAGAACATTATAGAAGGATACGGAATGAGAAGGAACAACGGTCAATAGAGGCTTGCCATGGGACCGAGGGGAGTAGGAGGGAACAAGGTTATGGTGGCGGACAAGGGTGAAAGGAGTAGAAGAGCGCCTTCTACTTGATAGGAAGATATTAGGAACATACTGGGGTATTCTATGAGTAAGAGAAACACATGACAGTGAAGAAAGAAAACTATAACATTACCCCCTTCATACACTTGAGTCCCTGACTCAAGTACCTTCGGAACTCTACTAGACCTCGTCAAAAGGGGGTGTCCCAGGGAGGGGAAGTACACAGAGACAATCATCCGTGAGATATCCATATTCATCGCAAGTTCCACAACGACGTCGGTGGCAGTATCAAGAGGAGTGCCCCCACATTGAACAGAAATCGCACTGGAGGGATAAGCATTGAGTGCGATAGTGTCCCGGTGCATAATCGTGGTAGGAGGTGCAGTGGTACTGTGGGCAGTGGATACGTAGGTGATCTCGATTGTGGCACTAAAAGCATATAGTGTCGGGAGTAGCAATGGGGACAGTATGGGGGGGCATAAGTGGGAGGACGCGAGTGGGGGAGGCCAGGATGATGGGGCATCCATGTGGCCCTTTATAAGGGGCATTGGGGGATTCGATGAGATAACAGACTGGTGCGGGCATGATATTGATGCGGATGGGCTCCGGACTAGGGGGGAGATGAGGGGAAGCTGGGACGGGAATGATGGGGGATGGAGGTCGAGTACGTTTGAGGTACTCAAGCTGTTGGAGCTCGTGCATGGTGCAGAAGAGAGGTCTGAAATAGAGAATCAGGACCGATTGATCCAGGGTACGGATGAAATGTGAGAATCCCTGGTCATGAAGAATGTCCAATAGGCATGTTAAGGTAGTATATAAAGGGGACAGTACGATGGAAAGGTCAACGGGTTGGTCGCCTGGTGTGGCAGCGGTTAGAGCAACCGTCGTGAGGTGGGTTTGAAGATAACAAGCAATAAGGTTGGGACAAAGTAGTTCCCCTTCATGTTCCATGGCAAGCTCGATGGAATGAAGAATGTTAGGAGTTAATATCATATGGGCTAAAAGGAGGCGACAGTGTTCAATGGGAAGGGCAGAAGCATCAATGGGTCAAGATGTGGCACGAAACATATGAGAAGTGGGAGAATAATCAACATGGGTTGACGTAGGGGATGAGAGTTGGGTAGATGGGTTGGACGTGGGGTTGGACATTGTCTTCGATGTGGGCAGTGGTGGGACAACAAAAAGAGACAGGAGAGATAGCTGGGGATGGGAGAGTCAGGAGTTTCTTTGCTTTGACTCTGAGGGCGAGGTAGAAGAGGGTGGCGATGATGCAGATGGTTGTGGAGTAGACGAGGGCGGCGATCAGAAATGGGAGCATGGTAACCAGGGGACTCAGATGCTTGCTCCTTTTTTATAAGCGAATAATATCCGCTTGGCATTGCTAAGATTAGTTTCGGGTTCCCAGGTATTTTCGGAAGAGGGATACCCTTTCCATGCAGTCAGGTACTGCCATTGGGAGGCAGATCCCCAATGGGCAATTATTCTTTCTACTTTATATTCTTTATGGTTTTCTAATCTTGTTGGAGGAAGTTTGGGAAAGTTAGGTCTGTGAGTGGAGGTCTCTCTATAGGGGGTTAGTAGCGATGCATGGAATACATCGTGGATTTTCCAGGTGGGTGGGAGGCGAAGTTTGTATGCGGTGGGGCTAATGACGGCAGTGATGGAGAACGGCCCATACCTTTTGGGGGTTAATTTGGGTGAGGTGGATTTGAGGTGTAAATGTTTGGCTTCCAGCCATACTTGATCACCGATGGTCCAAGGTTTGAAATGTGATGTGATTCGTTGTTTCATAACCAGCTGTGCAGATTGGTGGGCCATGAGGGCTTCCTTTTGGGCTTCTTCCAATTGAGATAAGCGGATGTTAAGAGCCGGTAGGTGAGTATTTGAGTGTAGGGGGGGGTAAGCCCTGGGTTCATAGCCTAAAATCAGCAAATAGGGGGAGGAAAGGGTGGTAGAGTGAGTAGTGGAATTGTGGTGGAATTCGGCGAATGGTAGTAGTCTTCGCCATTCGGTAGGGTTATCAGTACAGAAGATTTGTAGATATACCTCAAGTTCTTGGTTGACCCTTTCCGTTTCTCCATTAGTTTGGGGGTAATAGGCAGATGAGAGGCAGAGATCATATTGGAGAAGTCGGGCTAGTTCCTTTGAGAAGGTGGAGGCAAATTGGGGTCTGCGATCAGAGATGCAGGTGTCGTGGAGACTGTATCTGGGGAAGATGTGTTGTAAAAATAATTCTGCTACATCTGCTGTGGAGATGGATTTAGAACAAGGGATGAAAATTACTCCCTTTGTAAGACCATGGTCGACCACGACCAAGACAGAGTCTAGGCCATCGGAGGAAGAGAGGCTGGAGATGAGGTCGATGGAGATTTGCTGGAAGGGACGTGTGGCCGAAGAGGAGAGGGGGTGTAGGGGGGGGATTGTGGGGTGAGTATTTGGTTTGGCTTGCTGATAGATGGCGCAACCACGGATGTAATTGCGGACAAAGGTGGCAAGGCCTGGCCACCAATAGTCACATTCCAAAGCAGATTTGGTGTGGAAGTAGCCCATGTGTCCCTCAGCGAGGGAATAGTGAAGGGCGGAGACAAGGGAGAGGCGAGTGTCTGGGGGAATATAGAGGTGGTGTTTAAAGAAAAGGCGGCCTGAGTTGAAGTACCAGTCCGAAAGGGTGGAGCGAGGGAAGAGGGGGGTATTACTGGATAGAGACAAGATGGCCTTAAGTATGAGGGGGTCGGAGGTCAATAAGGCGAGGATCTTTTCAGCGAGGGCGAGATCGAGGGCATTAATGATCTGTGGGTCAGGGAGAATAGAGGAGTCTAGATTGTCAGCGGAGGTATCGATATCATGACAATGGGAAAGGGCATCTGCTGGGGCCATCTGGGTGCCCAGGGTAACCTTCCAGAGGAGATCGAAATCCTGTAAGAAAAGACTCCAATGAGCCTGTCATCTGGAAAGTTTGTGAGGGTCCTTGATGAATGCTAGGTTTTTGTGGTTAGTGACGATGGTGATAGGGTGTGGGATGCCCTGGAGGAGGTGTTTCCATTCGTCTAGAGCGAGGATGACGGCGAGGAGTTCGCAATCATAAATGTCATAGTTTCGTTGAGTGGGGAGCAGGGTTTTAGAGAAGTAGGCGCAGGGGTGGAGGTTGCCATTGGCGTCCATTTGTTGAAGAACCGCCCCTACTGCGACTAGTGATGCGTCAGTCATCAAGGTGAACGGTTGGGAGGGGTCGGGGAGTTGGAGTACTGGGGCATTGACGAATTTGAGCTTCAGGGTGTCAAAGGCATGTTGGTGGGTGGGGAGCCAGGACCAAGAGGTATTCTTGGCGGTGAGTGCAGTTAGTGGGGCTACGAGGTCAGAGAAATTAGGAATGAACTTTTGATAAAAGTTACAAAATTCTATGAAGGATCGCATGCCCTTTACCGAGTGGGGTGGTTTCCAGTCATGGATGGCTCGGAGCTTTGTGGGGTCCATCTGTGCAGTGCCTTAACCAATGATCAGTCCTAAAAATTTGATCTGGGGAGTATCGAATGCACATTTCGGAAGTTTGAGGGATAACCCTAGTTCTCGGAACTGCTGGAGGACTCTAAGGGTGCGAGCGTGGTGGGTGGGGATGTCCATGGAGTGAATGCCGCAATCGTCCATGTAGATTTCTAGCCAGCCTTCGGTAATCATGTCTGCGAAGGAGTGATTCATGAATGCTTGAAAGGTAGACGGAGCGTTACAAAATCCAAAAAACATAATGGTAGGTTCGAAGAGACCAAGGGGGGTGATGAAGGCTGCTTTCCATTGATCTTCAGGTCATAGGCGAATGTTGTTATATCCCCAACAGACATCAAACTTGGTGAAGATGGTAGATCACTGCATATTTTCCACGAGAGTATTGACCAGAGGGAGGGGGTAGGCATTGTGAATGATAAAGGAGTTCAAGTATCGATAGTCCTGACAAGGTCTGAGAGTACCATCTTTCTTTGGAACAAAGAAGAAGGGAGATGCCTGTGGGGAGGTGGATGGGACAATATAACCGGTTCGGAGATGTTTGGTTATGAATTCGCGAAGTATTTCCTTTTCGGTGAGATTGAGGGGGTAGATCTTGGCAACCCTCGGGACGAAATCATCACGCAGTTCAATGGCATGGTCAAAGGGTTGATGAGGAGGTAGGCGATCATGGGTCTTTTCCTCAAACACATCCCGGAATTCTAAGCACCACGCGGGTAGAGTCACTAATGATGGATCTTCCTTTTGGGCAAGTTCTGTGGAGATAGTCAGTTTGTTTAGCTCGAGAGGGGCATACGAGGAATGGGATTCAGTCTCTGGATCTTTAAGGAGCCAGTCGGCTAAGTGACAGGATGTGGTGTGGATGGGTTGTAGCATGAGGTTGTTGGAGAGGGATAAGGTGCATTGAGTCCAGTCAATGTGGGGATTATGCTTGGCTAGCCAGGGTGTCCCTAAGATGATGCGAGGTCATCCTAGGTTGGTTACGTAAAGTTTTTTGGTCAAGATGTGGTTTTCGAACTCTAGTTGTAGCTTGATCTGCCATTTGATGGTTCCTTTAGAGTTCGTGGTTCCATCTGCGTTGATGGCAATGATAGATTGGGGGAGGTGATGCAGTGAGGGGCGAAAATGATGTAGAAGGGATTTGTTGATGAAGTTTCCAGTGGCTCCACTATCAATTAGCATGGTGGTTTCGACGGTTTTGTTCTGATGTCTGAGGGTAATAGGGAACTGGAGTGTTCTGGCATTTCTCAGTCCTAACAGAATGGTATCTATGGGGAGAGGTGACGTTGAGGCAACTCTCCGCTCTAAAAATCCTCCAGCTTCGATCCCTTAGCTTCTTTGTCTGGGCCTCCTTCGAATCCTTCGAAGCAGGTCTTTAATACATCGAGGATGGCGGTCTGGGAGTTTCCCTTCTTCTCGAGGGAGGTCATGTATCATTGAAGGTCGGTGGTGGGGGTCAAAGGGACTTTTGGAGCGGTGGTGATGGCTTGAATCTTGATCTGGGATTGAGGTGTTGTGCCTCTGCAATCCTTGGCGCTATGTCCTGTTTGTCAGCATCTGAAACAAAGTTCCTTGGCTAAGCACTCTGCTCATTCCTTCGGGGTAAGTTTTTTCAAGGTTACAGCATCAACATCCATGGCGTTCGGGTCCCTGGTCACGGAGGTTGTGATGCGGTATCATGATTTGGTGGTTTGGGCTATATAGGGTTTCTTACGGTCCAAGAGCCCGAGTTGGGTTGCCTTGTGAGTATGGAATGCCTTGGCTCGAGAAATCATTTCAGAGATGGTGGTAGGGACAGTGGGCATGGAAAGGATATTGGTGACCAACTGGTCATCGAGTCCTCGTAGGAACTTGTCGATAAGAACCTTTTCGTTAGTGACTCCCATGATGGCCATGAGGTTCTCGAATTTGGTGACGAAGGGTTGGAATCCATTGGGCTTGTTCTGGTCTTTGTGGATCTTGATGGCCTGGCACAGTCAGCCAAGTTTGGAGTATGCAGTAGCCTGTTGGTCATAGGGATAGAAGGTTTTGGAGAAGTCGTCCATTACCTTTGAAATGGTCCAATCAGCAGGTAGGCATTGGGGGTCTAGGATCTTGCGGTACCAGGCTTCGGCAAAGGCACCAGGTTGAAGGCCTTCCATCTGTCCCAAGAAGGCTGCTACCTTCTTGTCGTTAGTGTCATATATCTCTGAGTTTACCTGGAAATGGATTTCCATGGCCAGTCGCCATTGGTTTGCAAAAGCGACATTTCCTTTGAACAGAGGTGGGAGGGTGGCCTTGAGTTTAGCAGGTTTCGACATGGTTGTTGCCATGGGGACTGATGAGGTTTGGGAGGTAACTGGGACTGTGGTTCCGGCTGGGGTGATTGCTATATGCCAGCGAAGAGGTACGGGTAATTGTATTGCATAGGTATTGACCCATGGACTTGGTGACTGTTGGGTAATGGTGACAGCGGGAGCTTCATCGTCAGTGGCAATGGGAGAGGGGGTTCTTGGTGTGGTGAACGACGTGGTGGAAGTGGGATGTCTTCTGCTTCGTGATAGGAGGGAGAGATATTACGTTTTGTCTTTTGTTACATGCGAGATCTGGGACTGAGAGCTACTACTGGCGTGGGGCACTCACAAAGAGGCACTGTCTTAATTATGCTAGTAGTGGATGAGGTATTCCCTTGACTGAAGGGTCAAGTGACTTAGGGTTTTCTAGGACGAATGGTCCAGACTGAGAGGTGATGAATGAATACGTGGTATTGCGTAGATGAAATGTGAGGTCTACAGGAAGTATTCATAGTCTTAAATAGTGAGGGACGAAAGCTTGACTAAGCAAAAGGAAACTGGTAGAACACAAGAGAAGCAACCGGAATGCTGACTAAAGGGAGAGAATATCATAGAAGGATATAGAATGAGAAGGAACAACGGTCAATAGAGGCTTGCCATGGGACTGAGGGGAGTAGAAGGGAACAAGGTTATGGTGGCAGACAAGGGTGAAAGGAGTAGAAGAGTGCCTTCTACTTGGTAGGAAGATATTGGGAACATGCTGGGGTGTTTTACGAGTAAGAGAAACACATGACGGTGAAGAAAGAAAACTGTAACAATATGAGTAGTCTGGAAGAATGGGAATGGAGGCAAATGGAAGACAGAAGTCAAAGGAATTTACTAATGTAAGTCTGGAAGAAATGAATGGAGTGAAAGACAGAAAATAGTTTGAAGTTATACCAGTGTTCATCCAGAAGATCCAGAGTTGGCTTTTGTAGCCTGGGATATGACATATCCTCCAGGTAGTATCTGGAGGTAAAGTGGAGTCAGATATCTAAGGCTTTCCCAAGTGAGCAAAAAAAGTGGAGATGAACTCTAAGCTTTAATTAGAGGTGATGTGTGAGAGAACTCTATGTTTGGAGAATACATGAAGCAGAAATAGTTTTGCTAGCTCTGGAGATGTCATCTTGTCATTGGTTGGAATGAAAATGCACTGTTTGGACAATCTGTCCATGACTACAAGGATGACGGTATGTCT